>OZ026612.1:140163762-140333921 GCA_964020975.1 Hermodice carunculata
CATTATAAAACTGATTAAAACGCACGGAAAAGCACAGTTGTCAACTGTAACGTTCCCACCGGGTATCTACCAATTTGGAAACAGCAAAATTGATTAAGTAACAACATTTTGCGGAAAAATTGCCTATTTTCTTTGTTCTTCTTTGTCATGCAAATTTTACGTTTCCCCCCTAGTAAAAGACACAAGTCCCCCCGGTTCCAGAACGCCAGGGGTTGACACTTATGGAAAAGTAAATATGAAAATGTGAGCTTGTTTGCTTGCCACATCGCAATGAAAATGTTTGCCAGCAGTCCTCGGGTAGATTATCAGTTAGGCCTATGCCAAAACAGGGCAACATCATGCATGACTGATGATCCAATTTTGAAACGTGTTGAAAAACGTGACCAACCAATGGCCATACGAGTGTTTTTTGCGAGGGAGTAAGTGCAGTAAAATGAATAGCGTCTTCTTGCTATAAAAGCGGTTACGCACATTGTGCTGCACGCAGTCGCTTCTTTTGCTTTGGGACGTCAGTGTGCGTACGGGCAAAAGTCGACCCATTTGCTACTTCAGCAGCCCATATATTCTTGTAGTCACACAACGTTAAGTGAAATCAAAATGGCCCAGACTCAACCACGCCAGAATTACCACCAGGAGAGCGAAGCGGGGGTGAACAAGCAGATCAACCTTGAACTGTACGCATCCTATGTGTACCATTCAATGGTGAGTGAGGCCATTTTGTTTCCATGATACATTATTATTATTGAATCCTTGTCCATGTCGAAGCTTAAAAAATGTGCATCTCTGACTGTCGTGCGTAATTATAACACAGTATATTATGTCAGTTGATTACACGTTCAGGAACGCTGGTGTGTGTGTGCATTTTACTCGAGATCATGTTTGGGCAGGTTGAAAAAGAAAGCTGCAGTCGGCAGTGTCTAGGTGTGGGGGAAGGTCAAGGATACAGCTTGTTTTATCGAACGTAAAATCCAATACATTTGGACAAGTGCCATAACGGGCAATATAAAGCAGCACAAATATCAAAGGAAAAATATATACAAATATATAAAATATATGAGAAGAATATTGTGATCACTAATTATTAATTCATGGGAGGTATATATGAAGATACGAAACCGTTTACAGATCTGATGTGCTAATAGTAAATTAAAGTAGGTCCGGACCTAGCGCCATCTGTCGGCTTTTAAAAACATTAAATCTACTGCAGACAGGGCATTTGTGTTTGTGTAGAAATTGTAGAATTCTCGGATCCGCCAACTCAACATAAGCTGCTTATCAGCTGACTGCTGTTGTTATGCAAATCAGCGGGCCCTGTGAAAACACGTTCCACATCGCATATTGTCCCATGTAAAATTAGATATTTTTATCCAAAATTATATCCATGTTGTGGACCGCAAATCAGCAAAATAACTCTGAAGGCAGCATCATTTTGCCGAATTCTACTACTGAATAAAGAATTGGAGAGATTTTGACGATCATAACTTGGGGTTTTAGCGCTGGTTTTCGGGTAACGCTTAGCATACATTGAATTGGTATCCACAGATGCTTTCAGGGAGATTCACAGAGTAACGAGGGCATGTAAACTAAGATTCCCGGATGTGCTGATCCGAGAATTCATGGTTATCAGAGGCAGAGGAGTTTATGTTGTGACATGCAAGAGTTCTTGTAGCTGATGACATGCTTCAGTACCTCTGTGTCCCCTTCATTATAAGACGTATGAAAGTGAATTTATCGTTATCAGTCAGAAAAATAAAATTTGTAGAAGGGGTCAGGGTGCTAAATAGTGAGTTTCTCTCCTGTGTGAACTGTATGCAATAAAGTATGAAGTGTTCTCTTCCTCAATAGATCCATCATTACTAGATTTGCTGAATATTTAATTGGGGGGCACTCGCGGGATCAATTTGGCAACAGCTTGGCTAGCATGTGGATGAGGGTTGATACCCTGGATGGTATTAAATGCAGAGAAATGATCTTGGAGAATCATAAGCCATCATGGAAAAGGGGTGTTGATAGAGAAAACCACATTGAAAGCACCAGGTAGTAAGAGAAGGTGGTGGAAGGTAAATTTTGGATGTTAACGGCAGGAAGTGGACCAGTGTGTACATGAAACAGCTGTTTACACAACAGCTGTAATTACTATTCTGCATCAAACATGTAACTCTGTACATGTTTGCCATTGAGAAGTAAGAAATTATGGATATATGTATGATCTGTTCATTTGAATGATGTAATTTGATGTTGAACCATGCATGTGATACCTTACCATGAGGCTTGCCAATAAACATTTCGTTGTACCATGTACATAAGTAGTTTATGTAGTGGGAGTAGATAAGATTTTTGATGTGTGACTACACCATACTGTAGGTAATAATAAATGTCAATAAAGATCATTCATATCATGTAGAAATCTGAATTTTACATATTTCCGTCAGGTTAATCGATTTCAACCTGTGTAGTTGACAATCAGTGATAACAATATGCACAGTTTCCTGTGAGACATCAATTTTATGGTATGTAAAAGGTTAGTTCTAAATGAATTATTTAGGAAACAAACTTGTTTGGAGAGATTGTAGACCCTGTTAAAAGGCTAATTTTGAAGTTAATTTGACCCAAAGCAACAATTAAGGTACACAGGCATACCCTCAGAAAAATTAATCATTTGTTCCATGGGCTTTGGCAGGTCAATTCTTCCTGACTGGCATATCATGTTTTGTCATGGCACCTTGGATCTGCCTCACTGGCAGATCCTGTTGTACACTTTCACAAACTTAGTGAAAAACCATTCTGTGTATGGTACCTGTATACATATATAGCTTTTTTTTTATTCCCACTATCATTTTTGGACAGTAGCCAGCACTTTCTCCCTGTAGGAATGTCACATATTTTAGAAGTTTTGCAGTTTTTATTTTCATTAAAAAACACTTTTTCTTCCCACTATCATTTTTGGACAGTAGCCAGCACTTTCTCCCTGTAGGAATGTCACATAGTTTAGAAGTTTTGCAGTTTTTATTTTCATTAAAAAACACTTTTTCTTCCCACTATCATTTTGGACAGTAACCAGCACTTTCTTTCTGTGGGAATGTCAAATATTTTAGAAATTTGAAGTTTTCCTTTTCATTTAAAACACCAAACAAACTAGAAAGAAAATTAAGACTTTGCATAACAGGGAGGCATTCCCGATACCAGGATACACCAGTTGAAATCTATGGAAATGATCTGCCTTATCTTATGCGTAGATAGACTCGCTTGCCAATTATCATGCTGAAATTTTCAGTTCTGTGTCTTCCTGCCACCACATAACTTCTGTGTCAACCTTTCTTTAAAGTTGACTTCAGGAACACTGTAATGCTTTCAGTTTGGTACATTCTTTATTCCCACTTACACACAGAAACCCTTTTTCTTTTAAAAGTTAAAACACAGGTCTTGTTTCGAGCCCACTCTGGTCATACCAACCACAATGCGGTTTTTATTCTCGTGATGCCCTTGTTTTCTGAGACATCACCTCAACTCGTCAGAACAGACCATTAACTCAGTCTCAGTTTGTATTGTAAATATTGCACCACCACCACCATGACGTTCAGCTAGCACAAGCAGCAGGACACTTGTGATCCCAACTGCCATTGATGAGTATCACTTGATATGAAACCGGTCAAGCTTGTCCTCCTTGTTTGGTTTCCCATCACTGGTCTTGTCAAGTCTTGTATATTTCAACATTTTCCTAGTTCCTACCATTATTTTCTAACTCTGAATCCTTGTCTTCTTGTAGGCATTCTACTTCGACAGGGATGATGTTGCTCTGCCAGGGTTCCACAAATACTTCAAGAAGGCCTCAGAAGAAGAAAGAGAACATGCTGAGAAGCTGATGAAGTTCCAGAATCAGCGTGGTGGGCGTATTGTGCTTCAAAACATCCAGGTCAGTACATGTCATATAGTCGTCCTTGTCCTACAAATGAACATTGTATATTTTGTAAGATAAAAGACATAACAATAAATGTAAGATCAGTCGGGGGTTTTAAATCAGTTCTAGTAGCAAAGTAAGCGTATCATGATAATGATCAGGGCTAGATTTGAAGTTGTTGGACAAAAGGACCACCAGTTTATCATATCAAGTGGTCTGCCACAGACTTTGGAGGACAAAGATACACCATAGTACTAGTTATGAACAGAAAGCTCAATTTTCTGTCAGTTCATGCTCAAACTGTTTAGCAGTGGTACTGTGGTATATTTTGAAAATTTTTCAAAAGAAGTAAAAGTTTTCTGGAGGTATATTTTATCTGCAAGCTTTAAATAATTATGAACTATTTTAGATATAGGTATATTTTCTAAAGTAATGAAAGAGAAAGACATGCAGTATCTGCAAACTAAGCAGTTATTGTGACAGTATATGTTGCAGTTCATCACATCATATATAAGAAGTAGCAGGTGAATTTCTTCTTTTTTCAGCATTTTGAACTATTTTTGGCCTCATCCAGGCCCTGTTTCCCACAGCATAACTCTTTAGATACCAAACTTTGTGTGTGGATACTGCATGGGATAGGGGTGTATATCATAAACCAAAGTCAGGCCACATAAACATAAATTTTTGGAAAATTTCCTGTGAATACAAACTGCTGTGTTGATGATGGCTGTGATGTGTTGCAGAAAGCAGAGCGTGATGAGTGGGGAACTGGCCTGGATGCCATGCAGGCAGCCCTGGCTCTGGAGAAGAATGTGAACCAAGCCCTTCTTGACCTTCACAAGGTGGCAGACAGTCATGGAGATGCCCAGGTCAGTAGAACTGAAGATAACAATCTCCCATTCTAAAAGAGCGCAATCCATATGCAGGCAAAAGAATAAACATCTACCTCCACATGAAAGTGAAATAATAGAATAATCACAAGTAGGAGTGTTTGTTTGAGAAAGCAAGAAGCGTTTAGGTCCCCCCCCCCCCCCGTGTCATTGATCTATGGATTGATGAGAGAAGAATGTAGAAGACTGAGAACTTGAGTTGTGAGGCCATTGCACAGTAAATGGAGGCTATCTTGAAGTGAAAAAACTCTTATATTTTTTGTAACTATATGTACCCTATATTGTTACAATACAGTGGCGCTTGATACTAACTGCTGTACACAGCCACTGCTGTGAGTGATCACATCTACCGCAGGAAAACTTATGTCTGGTCACAAGAGTGGGCAGCTTTTTTTTTTATGTGGTGAAAGGTCACCAGACATAAGCCATCACGAGTCTATGAGATGAAAGGTGGCTTCATCCAACAAAGTTTTTTTATTTCTTTTACTTGTGGTATACATCATAATGAACATGAGAAACTTGATAATTCACAAAACAAAGCTACTATTTTTGCTCATATTTCTGGACAATGTATGTAGATTATCAATTAAAGGTGTGTGGCTTTTACTTTCAGATGATGGACTTCATTGAGAGCAATTTCCTGACTGAACAGGTGGAGGCCATCAAGGAGTTGTCTGACCATGTCACCAACTTGAAGAGGGTTGGCTCAGGCCTTGGAGAATATATGTTCGACAAGGAGACCCTGAGTGACTAGGTCTTGTTTGACAAGGAGACCCAGAGTGACCAGGTGCTGACAAGGAGACCCTAAGTGACTTGGTCTTGGCATCAGCTGCAAGATGCTCGATCAAAATTTAATCTAGTACTAGTAAAGTCAGAGCATGGAAAATGTTAACAACCTTAACAGCTAATTACTATCTGCATATTTGAGATGGAAGCATGTGGTTTCATTTAATGTATGTAAGGACACAGCCCTGTCCAGTCTTGCTTACATGTGGCAATGGCGCAATACAGTGAACAGCTGTAAAGTAACCAGGAAGGCTTGACAGTGCTGTGACTGCTACAGAGTCAATAAATAAATCAAACAGAAATACACTATTTTGTTTGTTTCTTATCATTTCTTTCTCCAGTATAACTTGTCTGTGGAGATCATGTTAAAACAAATGGTCTGGAGGGATGCTAAAGGGTGGATTGCTCAATATCTGAGTTCAGTGGTTCAAACCATTTTAAAGGCTTTCTTTTTGTGGGTAAACAGTTGTGATAACTATTCAAAATCAATTGGCAAGGAATATATTTGAAGTCCAAACTATACATTGAAAAGTTTGAATTCAGGCACCTGTGATAATTTTTGGCTTCTTGTTTCCAAGGATGGGGGGGGGGGGGGACAAAGCTGGTGGGTGGGTCCCAAGAACAAAAAAAAATCCGTGTCCTCTGTGCCAACAGTGATAGCTCGGTGTTTGTTCGACTTTTCCTCCACCAGCAATTTTGCCCAAGTTTCCATGGACACTTAAACTTGGAATATCCAAACTTGGTATGAAACATAGATCCGTGCATGGTAGAGATGTGATTCGAAGTGTTATCCCTATGTTCTTGACCATTGTGTATCTTAAATGCAGTATGCAAGTTGCGTTTTAATTTATGGTAATTCAGGGAATTTTATATCTTGAATATAATAAGATTATTATAGAAATGTGATTTTAAGTTTTACATCAGTTATTGACCATTGGGCATCTAGTGAATACAGAAAAGTTGCTGCATTTTACATAATGCTAATTCATAGCAATTCCAAATTTAAATCTTTAATATCTCGAATAGATCGAGCTGTATTTCCAAGTTCTGCGTGTTCTCAGTCCCTACAAGTACATTTAATGAATCCAGAACAGAGGTTTCATTTTAAGTACAATAAAACCTCCACTAGTGAACATCATTCCAAACACTTTTTTTTTCCAGTGCCACATGTTTACATGTTATTTATTAGGCACCTGGGTGACCTGGGTGTTCATAACCTCTCACTACCCAACACCTCTCACTTCTGAAGACCAAACGCCTTTCTTGGTTCCAAAGCCACAAATGAACCTCACACTACCGAACATGTGCTTTCTCTGTGAGACATAACCAGGCCCAATATCAGTTGCTGCTTGCTTGTCCCTAAGGATAAAAGCAGGCACATTGCGTGTATGCTGGGCCGACACAGGAAGGCTGATAAGACATGCTTTTGATGTGCTTTCCACCCTGTCTCTGGTTAACAGATCACACCTTGGTTGGTACAGTTTATCCAGATTATTGTCTAATCTTCTGTGAAAGAATGCCCCAGCTCAGAACTGACTGGTTTGTATCTGTGCAGACCAATCAACCATCAAAACCAACAGCCTATTGATTAAGCTAAGCAGGCAATTGAGGACCCTGAATGCTGAATTGTCTCCAAATACAGTGGAAACTGTAATGTTTTTATAGCATTTTGGTGTGATATTCCACCTTGCTCTTGAATGTATGTGATCTCACCAACATTTACAAAATGCCTTTAATGAGTTTACATGTTTGAGTGAAACTGGTTGTGACTGAAACAATTTGATGTTTTGACAGCAAGAGGTGGGAGAGTAAGATGTAATTTGTGTTATTAGCGTACATCATGTGCATGTGGTGTCATTTGTGTGAAGAATGAATTAGATCGTTTTGCTGAAATAAATATACACGCGTATAATATGTCAAGTTAATAACCCAGCAGCTGAACACCCCAACCTCTGACTGCTGAATACCTCTCACTACCGAACCCTTTCACTCAGTCCCCAGGGTGTTCGGTAGTAAAGGGTTTCACTGTAGTGCTAATTCAGAGTAATTCAAAATTTTAAAGCTTGAATATCAGAGGGTGCAACAAGGAAAGTGCAACCAGATGAACGAGTGTGTACAGTTTCCTCTAATAAAGATGACGTAGCAAGGCAGTTTGAAGTTTCAAGCTTGACGCACATGTTCAAAGTAACAAGGAAGCTGGCGCTGCTTTGCAACAGCGTATTTTGCAGTCTGCTGAACAATGTACAATGTTTAGCTAGTTGCATTGTTTCTCGTCAAGCCTTATTTACCCCTGTTGGGAAAAGAAAGGTCACGGTATTCCTTTAATTTTGTTAAAATGCACATGAATGCGTGTGTGCTGGCTCTCGTGCTTGTTGATATACCGGTAATTAATATAGCCAGGACTTGGCTCAAAGCAAACTGTTCTCATTAACGGGACGTCCTTTCAAGAGTCTGGCTTTACCATATACGAGGTAAACACAGGCAGTGGTCATCACAAAAAGCCGTGTTCCGGAATTTGAGGCTGCAAAACATTATTGATGGGGTTTCCAGCTGACGGTTCGTTGATCTATCTGTCTGTATGTCTGTCTGTCTGTCTGTCTATGCAGTATTAGCTTAATAAATATCTGCGCTCCATGCCATGTACTAGTAGCTGAAATATTCAAGTACAGACGTGATTAAACTTACAAACATGCTTATACATGTATTTTGATTCTGTTGGGAAGTAACATTTAAAGCTCAAGTAAATGACAAGTTTAGTAGCAATATATATTCAAAAATACATACTGTTGAGGCACGGAGGTTCACAACTGTAAAATACATAAAATCAGATATGAATTAGAGGCTTTTTTGATTCTTTTTACGAATGAACCTGGTAGACTTGTCCTACTCATTTAAAATACAAAAGGTCACGCATGTGAATGTCCATTTGCTTTTGCAAGGGTTGAATACTGCTTCTATAAGATGCAGTGTTCAGCCCTCTTGATATACAGATGGTAAATTACCATATCTATACCAATTACTTCCAAACATGACTGTAATGTTTGGAAGTAATTCTTAGTGCATTGTAAAAAACCCAAGCTGTTGAAATAACAGTAAATCGCTGACAGCAAATTGAACAAATTACCGGTATGATTGTCCAACTGGCCTTTACCGTACGCGCGCAGTATCGTAAGTAGAATTCAGGGGTTCAGTTTGCAGGGTATGTAATGATATCAGTTTGGAGACAGTTATAACTAGTATTAGAATAATAAAACACCACACAGACACCTTTTTAGCAATGCTTACCATAGGTCGCAGAGCTTATTCGATCACTCATGTCCGTCTGTAAACTTTTACTTGTGAGCGCAATACAGCTCACAGATAGCCCCATAAAACTTTCAGGACTTCTCAAGTACATGTAAATCTAGGTAGAACTTACTATTGGGGAGCCACTTATGGCTTTATATAATATTTAGACCAAAGCATGCAAATGATATTATTGAGAATGTTGTTTTTGAAGAGTTTTTCCTGAATCCTCACGAAGATGGAAGGGATATCAGACAGACAAAAAAAAAAAAAGAAAGAAGGAAGGCATTGAAATTTGGTGTCGCTGCCGAGGGGATACAGTTTAGAAAATGATTTTTTTGGTTTTGTTATGGTCATAATATCTGAACTTGTGCACAATGAATATTATATTACAAGAGTGTTATAAGGACAAAAGTCTAGGATGCGAGGAGTGTTGGTTGCGCCACTGCTGGTATTAAATGGAACTAGCATCATATGTATTAAAAATTATAAAACTACTTTTCAACAAAAGATATGGTTCAAGTATGTGAAGATAGCAACTTCCTTTGCATCTAACGTTGACTTCTCTACAGTACATACAGAGGGAGTTACATGAAAAATATTAGTTTAACCTAACAGTTTTAACAAGGTACAAACTACCGAACACACTTATGCGGATTTTGCGTTCTTCATTCAATGAAGCTTTAGTGATTTTTTCCTGAAAAACAAAAGGGTCTTTATAACCCAAGAACTGGTGTAAAAAGTAATTGAACAGATCTATTTTTCTTTTGGTCTCTTTTTTTCAAGTTTTTATTGATCCGCAAAAAGGTCATTGTGTTCTGAGATATCTTTGCACATAAGTCAGATGTCTATTAACTTAATTTTCTGGTAAGCACACAGTGCATATAAGATATACCCTCATAGCTTTAAAGGCTTGTATGGATCGCCAAGAAGACATCATCGGTCTTCCGGGACATGTCTGGGGTCATATGTATGTATGTATGTATGTATGTATGTATGTATGTATGTATGTGTATATATATATATATATATATATATATATATATATATATATATATATATATATATATATATATATATATATATATATATATATATATAATGTACAGCATGCTTGAACATGTTACCCCTTATGTGCTACTACACTTTGAAACAGGGGCACCAAACGTCATATATTTGGACTGTCGAATGTTTGCAGATGGGACTAGATAACATTCATAAGCGAGACGCGTGTTTTTATGCAATCGTTGATTGAGCTCATGTTTATCCATAACTGTCCATATATGTTCTTGAGATCTAACATGTAACCATTTTCAATACAGAGATAAAACTCTCCTGTATCCTAGAAATTTGTCATGTTATCATTTTTAATACCGAAATTACACAAGATTTTAAATTTTGTTCATTGATGATCAAATATATCTTCACTACGATCTTTTGAATTGAAATTTCCCCCTTCAAATGTAATAGGTTTAAAATGGTAAACATTAAAACTTCTGTGTGAGCCTAACTAGAACAATTTCAAATTGTACAACTTTCATGGCCATTTCATTGGATGCACCAACTCCACTTACCAGTTAATGTTGCTAATGGCACCTCTATCTACAACACATTTTGAAGATATTCAGCATTTAAATTTCAGAAGCATGCCTAATTAGAATGAGTTCAAATTTTACATCTTTTACTTTCATTTCTTTGCATGTAGCTATTGCACAAACCTAAAAAAATTGAAGTTTGATTCACACCTTTCTATAATAATAATAATAATAATAATAATAATAATAATAATAATAATAATAATAATAATAATGATGATAATAATAATAATAATAATAATAATGATGATGATGATGATGATGATAATAATAATAATAATAATGTGTGCCCAAAAGGTAAGATATTACTGTTAGTCATATATTGATATCATCCCGATCTTTTGTCTACTACCGCACCCACTGTGTATGGAGTACATAGTGCATCTGTTGAAGGATATGCACCTGTAGCACATAAAGTAATTTTAATTAGAAGCATTTCATATCTTGGAACTTGAATATCATCAAGAGTTACATCAGATATACACACACTTCCAAAGTTTACTGATGCAGTGCAATCACTCAATGGGGGCACCTCCCTTTTTTCGGGACCGTTTAAAATGTTCACTGTGAGGAGGTGCCCACTCCAGACAGGGCCAGCCCTTGTAAGCATAAATTTCTACGTTCATGCGGAAAAAAAACATTATTTCTACATCCATATTATAATCGAAGGGAAAATAACTATTTGTAAATCATAATTATACCGTTTTCTCAAAATTCTTTCTCCTCCTCCTCCTCGTCCTCCTCCTCCTCCTCGTCGTCCTCCTCCTCCTCGTCCTCCTTCTTCTTCTTCTTCTTCTTCTTCTTCTTCTTCTTCTTCTTCTTCTTCTTCTTCTTCTTCTTCTTCTTCTTCTTCTTCTTCTTCTTAGACACCGTGCAAGCTATAATGTTAATGTTTGAACTTGGCATGATAACAGAGCTATTAGGGAAGTTGTCTCTCTGATCTTGAAGAATCGACATGATTAATTTTATGCAAATTAGGACCATTCAAAATTTTAAATCTTCAATATCTTGGAAACTTTTACACATTGAGACACAGTTCCAAATGTTACCAACAGGTTTGTGAGAATGGGCTCTCACAAGGACCTATTGTCAGATTTGTAGCTGTCAAAATTATGCAACTTATTTTCTTTCTTTCTTTCCATGACACCCAAATTTGTCCAGAGTTTTTCTGGGACACTATTATTCCGACAACCACCAACCTTGCCGTGGTGACTGACCTACCAGTGAAATTGTGCATTTGGAATGGTCATGGTGTTTATACTTATGCAAATTATGAACAATGAAAAATTCTAAAAGCTCCATATCTTCCAAACTATTGCAGATAGGCACAAAATTTACATAAAATTGTAAGTTACCTTTTTTAACGTCTTCTTGTTTTCAGGACCGCTGCAAGCCACAGTGTTTTTGTGTTTATCTTTTCAGATTAGAAGTAAAGTATTTGATAAGGTGTGAGATTTAAGTTTGTTCCTTAAAATTAATTAAAAAAATGATTACAAGGAATTTAGGAGTGGTTTTCATGTCATCTGTATTACCGACAACAATGTGTAGTAAAGATAGATAGATAGATAGATAGATAGATAGATAGATAGATAGATAGATAGATAGATAGATAGACAGATAGAGAGACAGATAGATAGATAATTTTATTGTCATCAATATACACAGGTCAGCTCAGACCTACATGTCAGGTCAGTGATACATAGTAAAATAGTCATATTATTACCTACACTGTAATATCCAATTACACATACTTAGGTATACCATACAGCTACTCCATGATAGCTCTGTGGGCACACACACGCAAAATTAAGAGAGTTATCTCTGTGCAGTGTCAGCTTTGAAGGAAGCACCACACTATAGGGGTATAATCAAAATCACACATGCAAGTCCTAACCTACAGCTGCACATTATGAGAAGTGCCACACATAGTATGCAGTTCAGTATCAAACACTCAGGAATTCAAATTCCGTTGACACATATTTGTGTACTTGTTTACAACATCACATTAAATTATTAAATGGTCTTTATCTACAACACTACATTAAATCATGAAACAATGCACGACACACATTTGTGTACTAGTTTACAGCACCACATTGAATTATTAAATGGTCTTTTTCTGCAACACTATACTGCAATGAAGTAACTTTTACTCATAATTGATGAAGCGGTCATGGACAAATTTTCCAAGAAGTAGAAGGAAAGAATGATCCTTGCATTGCATAATATATTTAAACTTCTCCATGATAGGTACTTGAAAACCTTAAATCTTGCATATTGTCAAAGTTTTAAATTATATTTGTCTGGCAGGCCTTATATGAATGAAGAATATGGAATGAGATAATCCCATATCCTTGGGAAGACCAAGAATATAGTTATTGGAGGTCCAGGCGCCCATCCAGCACAGATCGTTGTGGTCAGTATGGCTTCGGGTGTGCTTTCTTGTTCTTTCCACAGTTGTTGTATACATGCATGTATGTGGTTCGTGAGGTACTGTATGTATATTTTCATAAAAAAGTGATGCTTCACACTTTAACTGTAAAATTGTATCAACATACAATCCCTCAAATTTTGCGTCTTGGCTGGCATGTGGTCTGGAGAATAAAAAAAGAAATCCCATTTTCCTTAAACATAGAATCAGATGTATTTACACTTCTGCAGCAAATCTGATGCATAGTAGCTGAACTGCGTAACGTAGTCCTGGTCCTGAAAGCCAAGTTTATGGTCCAGTGCAGGGTATAAAAAGTTGCCCGGTGTCCAGTACTGAGGCGCACTGAGGTTAATTTAAAGGGCCTTTACATGTTACATTTATATCAGCTCTTGTGCTACTTTGGCACGTGTTTTTCAACAAGGAATTAAGCTCCCATATATGTGTGAAGAGACTTCTCCCCCTCCCCTTTTTTGCTCTCTCTTTTCATATCGTAAACATCCAATTTCGTGCTTTTTGTTTTCTTTTATCATTCTATTTATTTTTTTTTCGGATGTCATCATATTTTATTCATTTTAATACACTCCAAACATCAGCAAATAGAGTTCAATCATGACTTTCTCCCAACTTCCTTGATATGATACGCATGAAATTGAAAGTCAGCGCACTTGAATTCAATTTGTTATTTGAGTTCGGTTCGTATTCCAGCCATTGTATTCAATCCTACGTTAGAAACCGTAGTGTTTAGAGTTTATCTTTGTGTATGTCTCTATTTTAGTGTTAATATGCCCCGCGACATTCAGTGCATAAAGTGCATCAGGTAATACGGTTAAATGCACATTAAACTGACACGAATGTAGGTCAAATATTCATATGAATTTAAACTTGATCACTCATGAGCCTGCCATATTGGTATAGTGAACTTCTGGAAATTGACAATTGCACAGGTATAATCATGTTATTGTGGCCCTTTATTACTAATGTACGTTTTTTTTCCCTGAATATAATATTTTACTTGTCGTGACAAAACACATTTTGTGACTCATATCGTCACGCGCCGATGTGTTGCAAATTTTCAAAGCCGTCACCACCTCATCGTGACAAGTTTTTGACCCAGTCACGCAGATAATGCGTGACAATATCCTCGTGACAGTGTTGTGGTAGTCCAAGGGGTTATTTGCTTGGCGCCGAACCAAATATTTGCTAGCGTGACAGTGGACCTTGATATGCAACCGTGATCAAGTGCGTAACAAGGCCCTCAACAAGATATCTGAGCAGCGTGACAAAGCTTTTTTCATTCGCCAAGTCAATATAACTGTACTTGCTATTTCAGAAATGGTCCGGCTTACTTAATGCCCTACATTTTCAACTGACAAGAATATTTTTTAGTTTTGAGATCAAATACGGTGGTAAACCTTACGTTTATAACGAAAATTCTGCTGCAGAAATATTAATTATCTTTGCTAACAAAGCGAGGGAGGAGGAAGAGCAATAAATGGAACAGCGGTTTTTTCATTCATTGATAACTTCCACTGTGACTTTGAGAAAATACTGTTGCAGTTTTGCTTTGGGACGCCAGTGTGCGTACGGGCAAATCGACAGATTTTGCTTTTATTTTCTATTATATTTTGATGGCAAAACTACTGTAAGTACAATCAAAGATGGCCCTCAGTCAAGCTCGCCATAATTACCATGAGGACTGCGAAGCTGGTGTGAACAAGCAGATCAACTTTAAGTTGTACACCAGCTATGTTTATCAGTCGATGGTAGGTGGAGCCATTTTGTGTCAAAAGTTCATGAGGTCACATGACAGATTTGGGACATGGTTCAGCTTGAAGGTCTTTTAACGATTATACTGTGTATGGTGATACTGTCAAATTTTAATATAATTTATTGACAACAATTATGGGCATGCTAAGTGATCTGCATATAGCCCGAGATTGCATGGCAATCTTGCGTTGCAGTTTAAAAAAGGATTGTTGCGTCTTTTTCTTTTTTCTCCTGTGGAGGAGCATAGATGTTGAAAGTTATTATAATTAGGGCATTTCAAATCTTGAAAATCTTCAAAAGTATAATAGGTATATGCCATTACAACTCACTGTCTCTATGTGCTTGACTTATTGCTCATCTTATCAATATTGACTGAAAATTGTCGCACTTAGCTATTCAAATTTTAAATATGTTATACCTTCAAAACTATAAAAGAGAGAGGATCGAGATCCAGCCTCAACACATACGTTACTAACCAATGTACATCATCATGAGAAGAGACAGGCAGCCTGTGTTTCAGTATGCCACATTTGTCAACCTCTAACAATCGTCATTATCATAATGAGTGTGAAAAAGTACACTTTTGGAAGCCCCCTCCTCATTGCCCCCAAAGCAGACCACGGCTGCGTGTTTTGTTTAGTAGAGATAACAAGGAACTTGGTCTGGTTTGGAGCCCCCCCCCCCCTCGCAAAAACACCCCTGGTCATTTGTGACATTATATATTTGCACCAAATTAGGTTCCTTGCATTCATTTAGTGGTCGTCTATACGTGTGAACATATGAACCCTGGGTGGCTCTTTCAGAGCAAAACTCGGTTCTTACAAGAGACCCAGCATACACCAAGAAAACAATTACATAAATAAAGCGATACAAACAAGTCCTATAGGAGCTGCCAAGTGAAACATTAAATTGATGCAGGGTAAAATGTAAACGGCGTAAAAGCTCAGCAAAAATAAAAACCGTCCACATTGTGCTTTAAAAATAAATTGCTTCCGCCCTCCCAATAAAATCGGGCAAAAAGTTCCAAATGATACCACAATTATCAGCAAAAGACTTTTTAAAATAGCCTTGCGTACGGGAGGCGCCACATTTGAAGTGTCTGAAGGTCTACAGGGTATATGCATCTAAACATATGCAGCTGTATGGAAGTGCCATTCCATCTCAGAGTGTTTGTCAACGTACAGCTCCAACTTTTCTCCTCTAGTTGTCACGATGGTCCCAAGTTACCAGCTAGTATTTTTGGAGCCATATTTTGAAGACTGGGCTTCACGCATTCCTGGTAAACCACAGACGTCGCAAACATCGTCACAATTAATAGTGTACAAGGGATTAAATACATGCCCATTTAAATGATGTGCTAAACGTCTCATGGTATACTGATCTTAATTTACGCAGCACAAAGCAGCTTGTGATGCGTCTATCAACGGACATACCTGGATATTTGGCGGATTCTTTTTGTTTGTCCAAATTAGCACAATTACAGTTTAACACGATTATTACGTTTGACTTCGGCATGTTTATCGCTGTCTGTTACCAGCAAACTAATAGTACGCTGCATTAACTGCTTGCTTGTAAGCTGCTGTCTCGTATATTGATATACTTTTAGTTGTACTTAAAAGATTCAGAGTGTTAAAATGCCGAAAAGTCACATTGCAACAATGATATAACCATAAATACAGTGAAAGATATAAATACTGGCTTTAATTATCACGCTGCAGGTATTCCTGCAAACAGCTCAGACTAGTTTTGGGTATGAAAACTTTGTTCCATAAACTGGATGAGGCGATTTGCAGGCTGATTAGGAGCCAAAAGCAGACCAGCCGTTTGTACAGACACAGGACAATGAAGAATGATGAATGTGATCTGCAATATTTACAGGATTATAGAACGACTTTATTATAAAAAAAATGGAAGATGCAGGGGAAAACTAAGCGCAAAAGAGAGAATGCTAAGATGCAGGCACTTGTGAGAAATTCAGTTGGATGCAGAAGAATATTTGATCTGTGAATGGGGCAGATGATGATGCGGTAAATGGCAGTCTGAAAGGTCAAGGAGGTCATCTTATGAATTATACGGGTGAAACTACAGGTGACACTGACGTAGAAACACCATAACCAAAGCAATCTTGCAGGTTTGCCCTTCACCGGAAGCAGGGGTAACCCTATTGGTCAACCAGGATGACTACATTTAAATCTTATCCTGTATCTAACGAGAGTCAAATTTTTCCACTCAATGAGATTTGACGTAACGGACACATACTTTGATGGAATGACGGCCTTTGATAATGTAGCCGTGCATTTGAATCAAGAAATCCTGACCGGTTCAGATGCTTACAGGATATATTAAACATAGCACGGGGATACGGGAATAAGTGGACATTAGAGTTTGGCTAAGAGTCAACTAAGTTATACGCTCGGAAAGAATCCAGATGAAATTTGAAAACGAACCCTAGGAAAATTGCAAATTCCAGAGGACAGGGAGCAGGTGATTGAGTAAGGAAAGTTAATGAGTATAAATATCTGGGTGCAGAGATAAAAGCAACAGGTAAAAGCATGGTCAGATACCAGATTGATAAGATAAAGCAGAAAGTGTAGTATACTCCCTTTCTACCTCCATGAGTAAACAAAGGGAATGAAAAAAGATGCAGCAATCAATATACCATTGACAGCTTGGGTTGCGGGGATAGAGCAGCAATATCAGTGTTTTGTGGTTTAGATGTTATCTCGCTAATTTGGAGGGGGTAAATACAGGGCAAGGAGAAAACACATAACGGACTGCAGAATAGGGTAATGACGACTAGGAAGTGGTTCTGGACAAAAAGACACAAATACACAATGAGATGGGAAAGTGGATTTTAGGAGCAGCACATTGTACAGTGGTAGAAGCGGTGTTTGGAGAGTAGGAGTGGTTCAGCATTAAAGACCGAATAGCTAAGACCAAATTGAGATACTGGAGGTATTTACAAGGGATAAGTGAAGACTGGTGTTGTGGAAAGTTCTATAACAAAGTGGGTGAAAGATATAAATAGGTTGGCAGAAAGATATCAACGTAAAGGATATGACGAGGCAGAGGAATGGAAAGACATACATAGTGTAAGGAATTTACTCCAGTTCTCCGATAATTGCAAAAAAATTCTTTTATGGAAAAGTTACACGAAAAAAAGTAAAATAAAAGCATAGGAAACTGCACCAGAATATGTAATGTGAAGGTTAACGAGGAAAGGTTTTTTTTTTTTACGAAGTCGAGCTTTGATGCTCACATAATTTTGGGACGAGCTTGAACCAGTCAACAAATTGATAGTTTTAGTTTTCGAACTTTTGGTGACTTCAACTAAATACGCTGAACGTTACTTAAGTCCGTGTGCAAACACAGACTTTCTGTTTTCCATCAGATATTTTATTATTTATTTATTCCTCAGTTTTTCTTGGACACTATTGTTCCGAAAAGTACCAAACTTGGCATGACTGACCTAGTAGTGGAATCAAGCACGTGGTTTGGAATAGTCTCCGTTTTGAAACTTCATCAAGTTACGGCCATTTGAAATTTTAAATGTTGAATATCTTCAACACTACTGAAGGTGGAGCACCATTCCAACTCTAATTCATAGATTTGTACTATAGGCGCATCCAATGAACCATAAACAAAAGTTTTACAATTATAATTAATACAAATTAGAGCGCTTGAAAAGTTTAAATGTTGAATATCTACAAAACTATTATAGGTTGAAATGCCATTCCAACTTAAATATATGAGTTTGTACTATAGGCATATCAAATTGACCACAAAAAAGCCATAGAACTAATTTATCCTAATTAGAGCTCTTGAAAAAATTAAATATTGAATATCTTCAAAACTAATGTAGATAGAGGTTTCCGTTCCAACTTCAATTGATAATTGATCACAACCAAAAGTTATAGAATTTTGATAAATGCAAATTAGGACCCCCCCGTGAGGAAAAATGTGGTTTTATAGGGTGGTCTTAAAATACCGTTACATTCAAGTGTCATGAAACAGTGTAAAAATAAATTTCTGTCACTGGAGGTTTTCGAAGCAGGTTCAACTGTACATGCATTGTAAAACTATCATATTATAAATTTTAAGAGCTTGAAAGAGAAACTTTTACATGGTATCTTTATTTATGTTGGGTGATACATATCCACTGATAATCATACGAAATAAGTGACTGTCAATTGTAGCCACTTTCCTATTTTCTAATTATTAACAGTAATAAAACTCCCACAGGTTTGGCACATGCACGAACATTTCATGACACCCCGTCCTCCCAACCACCAGAAAGAAAATGGGCGAATCTTGTTATTTCAGATGCTGCCATTAATTAACACATTGACTATGGGGCTTTTCTTTGAAATCTGTTCATGTATATAAGTAGTGACGTGTGTAGTCCACAAGTACATCCCTACAATTTTAGCTTCAAATGTTCAGAACAAATTTTCTGTTCTCCTTCAATGTCCACCTTTGCAGTCACAAACCATAACTATTCTCCTCTGAAGCTACTGCCAGAGGAGATCCCAGCTGCAATGTGTGGAAAATTTCCTTTTTGGGTAAACCAAAACTTGATGAAGTCCACTCCAGGAACAACGGCTCTGCCATACTTGTTCTGTACTCGTTATCCTAGATGCCATATACATACGAGTTCAGAATTATGTCTCCCGGTGGAAGCCGGGGGACATATTGTTTTAGTGCTCGTTTCTTCCGCTTGTTGTTGTTGTTGTTGTTGTTCAGGTTCTTCAACACTTGGTTTCCGTGCGATAAGTCTTGAAAGACTTGACAGAATTTGATGAAAGTTGGTAGGATTATGTATCTAGGCAAGACCTAGGTTGGGATTGTAGTTGGGTGACCTTGACCTAATTCTCAAGGTCACAGGGTCACTTATGTGAAATTGGTTTCTGTTCGATAAGTCATGAAGAACAGGATGGAATTTGATGAAACTTGGTAGGATTATGTATCTAGGCAAGACCTAGGTTGGGATTGTATTTGGATGACCTTGAGCAAATTCTTAAGGTCACAGGGTCACTTATGTGAAATTGGTTTCCGTTCGATAAGGCTTGAAGAACTTTATGGAATTTGATGAAAGTTGGTAGGATTATGTATCTAGGCAAGACCTAGGTTGGGATTGTATTTGGGTGACCTTGACCTAATTCTCAAGGTCACAGGGTCACTAATGTGAAATTGGTTTCTCTGCAATAAGTCATGAAGAACAGGATGGAATTTGATGAAACTTGGTAGGATTATGTATCCTGGCAAGACCAAGGTTGGAATTGTATTTGGATGACCTTGAGCAAATTCTTAAGGTCACAGGGTCACTTCTGTGAAATTGGTTTCTGTGCGATAAGGCTTGAAAAACTTGATGCAATTTGATAAAACTTGGTAGGATTATGTATCTAGGCAAGACCTAGGTCGGGATCGTATTTGGGTGACCTTGACCTACTTCTCAAGGTCACAGGGTCACTTATGTGAAATTGGTTTCCATTCGATAAGTCATGAAGAACAGGATGGAATTTGATGAAACTTGGTAGGATTATGTATCAAGGTAGGACCAAGGTTGGGATTGTATTTGGATGACCTTGACCTAATTTTCAAGTCATAGGGTCACTTATGTGAAATTGGTTTCCGTTCGCTAAGTCATGAAGAACAGGATGGAATTTGATGAAACTTGAAACTTTTGTAACACCCTCCAAAAATCATGTTATTGTTATATTACAGGCCCATCACTTCGACCGTGATGATGTAGCCCTGAAGGGTTTCCAAAAATTCTTCAATAATCTCGCCGAGGAAAGACATCAAAATGCTGAAAAACTCATAAAGTTCCAGAACCAGCGTGGAGGTCGCGTTTTACTTCAGAACATCCAGGTATGGTGTGCGTTTCGACGAGAAGCATTTCAGTGGGGATTCTGGTGACAGACTACTAAAAAGGAACAGTTTCAAAATCCTGCAGCAAAGTGCAGGGATGTCGTCTTACTTTTATCGAAACCAACATTAACCCAATAAACTTACTTAACCCTTTGTCTGATCAAAAAGGCAATTTTTTGTCGGAATTATAATGATTTCATATTCAAATTAGTCACGAAAGTTCCATAAATGAGGTGCAAGGATGTCTGTTGTTACAATAATAAAACTAACCAAGTGAAGGATCAGACTGCCCTGGACAGCAAAGTTCATGGCCGGGTCCGAGGAATGATCAGGCCATGAATGAGGCTATCCTGGGCAGTCGGATCCTTCACGCGGTTTGCTTTATTTAAATTATTCAGTTACTATAGCAGTACTCGGTGAATAAAAATATCTATTTAGTATTTCCCAATATTTTTGTGCAGAATTGCTCGCAATTGTCCTCCATCATGATTCAATGAATGAGCTGAATGCAACTCCAACTTTGACTTGGCCTTTGACCCTAACCTGATTTCCAAACATAGAAAGATCCTTTCAAATATAGAATGAAAAGTAGTTCAGTCACTTACATTAGGAGGACCAATGAAAAAGCTCATTTATTAGGGTAATAGGGATTTTTAGCAGGTAAGTATGAATAGAAATACTGCCCTCGTTATATTTTCCTGTTTTATGAGCTAATACAGCTATAATTAGGCTTACTGGATAAAGAGGCAGAATGGTTTAAACATTTTTCCGCGGCGCTCTAGGTTTGTATTGTACATAAAACGCACCCAGTCCTGAGAGCTATTCAGTCTTCTGCCTAGCATGAAAAATATGTAATCAAACACTGTTCTCAACAGAGAGATTATTTGTATAATGGTAGATAGTACTGGAGGTAGGCCTAGTTCTATCAATGTATAATGGTATACCAGAGACGACCGAATGGGGATAATAAATCATAATTATGTGTAGACCCAGGCCTAACGGTAGATTCTACAGGCGCTACTATTCTGATATCATATGCATAGGCCTAATGGTATTGGTCGGCAGCAGAGATAGTATTAAAATAATTGTATTGAAATATGAGATACATAATGGTAGATGCAAGAGACGATCGTATAGTGACAGTTTCTGTCCAATTTCAGATTTTTGTCTTCAGTGAAATTTTCATTTGTGGTTCTCGTTATAGATAATAATTCTCATTCAGAAAAAATCATACTTTTGCATATACCCCCTTTTGAACTTTATGACTCATTTTCCAACACCATCAAAAACAACAAAACGACAAGATACCAAGGTTCCATTAAATAAATGACTTACATTAAATATTGTGTGCTTTCTGGGAGAGTTTTCCCATATTGTGTTAAAAGCCGTTAATTTATTCGGAATTATACAGCAAGCACGTGCAACAACCTTTATCAGATCGAGATAATTGAATTAATTCCCAAATGGCCGACAGAAACCCATATTCATGAGCGACCTCTGATTAAGGCCTGAATGAAGAAAGTTTATGTGGTGCCTCATTATCGTTTTGTGGTCATTATTTGATTATTTTGGCAAAACAAAGTGAAATAGGTTCATTAAATGAAATACAGTACACTTGCTTAATAGCAGAGGCAGCTGGGTTTCAATCTTCACAGGCCCATTAAGCGAACCCGTATAACCCCCAAACCTTAAAATTGGCCTAGAAGCAATCTCTTCGTAGGCCTATAAAGAAGATGTGTTTTACATGTATTCGGCCCTCTGTGTACATATATTTCACCTCCGCTCTGTGAAGGCCCAATTTATTTTATGTATTATGTACATACAGGAGCAACAGTGGACATCTTCTGTGTTTTATCCCCCCCCCCCCCCCCAAAAGCCGACACAATCCAATCTCTCTGCTCTCCATATCCAATCCAGTCACTATCTAATCATATACCTTAGATACTCACTGTTATTACGGTCAAAGCAAAAATTTTGGAAATCCTTGGCTTCAACAGCCAAGTGACTTAATAAATGTGTCAGCAGCGGGAAACCATTAAGTATGTTGCTTCGCAGGCTTAAATTCGCGTACTTTGTTTCAGGTGAAGGCAGGTACTTTTCTGTACCTCACATTTGATACAGACATTTCACCCCCTTTGGATTTGAAAAATGTAAGAACATAAAATAATAGTAATTTAAATAGACCGAAGATGACACTGGTTCTTGCAAAAAATAGCAAGATTTAGTGAAAATATATTCAATGGTGAAGGCACTAATATACGAAAAAAATAGCAAAATTTATGCTCCGACTTACCCCGAGAAAAAAAATTCATCTAGATATCCATGAACCTTCTCAGAGAAGGGACACTGAATAATTCATGGACAAACTTTGAAGTAAAGGAACTTAATATTTCACAAATCAACCTGACCTTGTGTATGTACTAAGAGTAGGACCAATCAAATTGTATTCTTTAATTGGTTGTGTCACTCAAATTGAAACCCTATGTTGTCACATAACTATCCAAAATCACATAGACCTGACATACAAACAAAAGCCTTCTCCTGCTTGTTGTGAATATGTCCAAACATTGATAACATGATGGAGAAAGGCGTTTAAATGAAATTTTATGGGTAGGCCTTTCATGAAGATGAAGGGCCAAGAGTTATAGTATTTACATTGTTTCTACTTCAGTTATACACTTGCAGGTGGTTTAGCTAGGATAAGCTATCCAGCTGGAAATGGTACTTTCTGGTTCAGGGGTAAGTCAAATTGTTCTTATCTGAACCTACACTATCCAAATTTAGTAATTATGTTTTGTTCGACAGGTACTCTTCTTTCATAATGAAGCTCTGCATTTATAAGCAGAACTTCACGTATTTAGCTAATTCTTGATTTGCCACGTTCATATCCATTCATTATTATGTGGGTTGCCTTCGCTGAATATTTAGCTTAGAGAAGGAGCCGCTACTCAAAGAGACATGTACGGGTATTGGCTCTGAAACATGTTCTAAGTAGTTACCCGCTGAAGACCCTTTTATTAATTTGGGCTAATACAGCTTATGTCAAAATTCTACAGAAGAACGTGGGCAATATGAATAATAGTATTTCCATGTGTATATAGGTTTGACCGTGACAGGTTAGTTTATGGAGAGTTAAGAGTTCGGACTGCGGAATAGGGTAACGACTACCAGGAAGTGGTTCTGAACAGAAAGACATAAATACAATTGTAGCTCTTGTATCCATGGAAGAATGGTTTCAAATTGAATCCACCGCCCTGCCGGAACAGGTAGATAAACAGACAGATCAGCAGCTGATACGAACTGCGTGTTTTGTAGAAACCGGATCGAGACCAGTGGAGTAGTGGGCTAGAATCCATGCAGACAGCTCTGGCCATTGAGAAGCACGCAAACGAGGCCATGCTGGACCTGCATAAGGTGGCCGAGGATCACGCTGATCCCCAGGTCCGTGCAACCATAACCATACAAATTGACCTTTTTTCATATGTATATGTATATGTATATGTATATGTATATATATATGTATGTGTGTGTGTATATATATATATATATATATATATATATATATATATATATATATATATATATATATATATATATATATATATATATATATATATATATATGGTTCTGTTGGGGGGGGGGAAGATGGACCATTGTCCAAGACGGACCAAGCTTTGGTTATACCGGGTCGAGGCTATGTTAGACGCAATACTTTTTCTCCAAATATTCCTAGAAATACTGGTCTGTCCCTGGAGTGTTTGGCGTAAAAAGGCAGAAGTGCAAAGCAGACGGCTAATGCCCTACAGAAGGAAAAGATTTGGGGTAAGTCAAACATGTGATGGCTCCATCTAGTGCTGATCTAATATGAAGTTCTCATATAAAGTGTGATACAGATCAAGACAAAAGAGGCAAAATGGACCATTGGTCCGTGTTTTCCCACATTAGTATTTTGTATTCTAAAGGGCAATTGCTGTATTTAGCATAGCATTTACTCTGTTGTTGGAGTTGTGATACATGTCTCTTCATAAATATTAAGTTAAAACCAATCATTAACAGTATCATACTTACCATACTTACCTGCATTCTTCTGCATTTGGTTCAGGTTGTGCCTTGTGGTTATTTAAAATGGCATTCTATGTTCAAGCCTAGTGGGCCAATTTGTGTTTTATTTCTTTGCATTGGTAATATGACATTTTTATAAATACATATGTAAATGCTGTATTTTTGTCTGATAAATGGTATCGGTACATGGATTATACTTACTTGAGAAACACAGCTGCTTCCAGGTTCATTTATTCAGTGGAATCAACAAAACCCTTTCAGTAAAAGCTGTAATATAAAATTTTCAGTGTGCACTGACATATTATGACCTAATATTTTTTCTTACAGGGCACCAAATATATGATGAATGCAGAGTCTATCTGAAGACCTCATCATTTTTATTCTAAAGTACATTCCACTTCAGGTGCTGCTTCATTCCGATAACCGGGTATGCAAGAAACCGTGCGAAATAATTAACCAAAACCTCACTTTATGGAGGATTTTCACATTTGACTATTGTTTAGAGTTGAGCCATACTCAGCTGTCATACGTTATAGATCATCGTTCATCTGCTCTTCGATGCTTTGAAATTCTACATGCAATAATCCACATACCCGATTTGGACAGAACACTCACCTTCGTGCACAAAGCTAGAATATTGTGACTCTGGATTTGACAAAAAGTGATATATGCACGCTTCAGTTTCTTGAAGGACTCGACAAGCTAAAAATACTGTTACTTGCAGGCTGCTCAAACTTACCTAGTGAAGAGCTTTGCTGCTTAGAAAACACTGCCATTCAGGAGCTTCATGTGGGTTTTGTGACAATCTTACTGGAGACCAGCTTTGGTCTGTAGTACCTAGTACATTGACATTTTTAGAATCTGCAGGGATCAGATACATCATTGCAGACCTTATCTGTATATTTAAGAAGTGTGCAGACCTTGTCATGATGAACATTTCCTTGCATGATGAAGAAGCCACAATGTATGAGTTAGAAGAGGTACGATACAGGTTTTGTAACTGCACAATAAATGTGCTTTGAGCTAATTGTTGTATGATAAACAGTCACAACATAGTGAGAAACTATAAACGAAAATCGGCATGTGGATCATGGCAACAAGAGGCCATGGAACTATTCAGTCCATTCAGAATCAAGCATGTTCCATTTCACAAGCAGCTAAACAGTACAGTGAATTTAAAACTACCCTGCTCAGGATTTCAAAGTTACCTTTCAAGCGAAACATCCAGGTAAGCACAGTCTTACTAGGTCCCCAACATTAGGTATCCAAAAATGAAGATACACTGGCTGGATATGTCAAAGAGATTGAATCTAAGTTGTTTGGCCTCACTTTGATTGATATTCGCAAATTAGTGTATGAATTTGCAATAAAAAATAACATCAAACACCAATTCTCCAATGACAAGAAAATGGCTGGAACTGACTGGCTATATGCATTTCTGAAAAGGTACCCTGACATTAGCTTTAGAAAGCCAGAACCGACATCAGTTGCCCGTGCAATGGGTTTTAACAGACCCCAGGTGCAAGGATTTTATAATATAGTCGGTGACATTCTGGACTAAGAAAAATTAGCTTGTTAGATTTTTAATGTTGATGAAACTGACTTATCTAAAGTGCAAAGACCCCAAAAGCAGCCAAAGTAAAGAAAGCAGTTGCATGCATTGCAAGTGCTGAGCGGGGTACGAACACAACTGCAGTGTGCTATGAGTGTTGCTGGACAGTTTGTGCCTCCAATGCTAATATTTGCCAGAAAACGAATGAAAAACAAACTAATGGATGATGCTCCCCCTGGGGCCAATGGGTGTTGCACGGCATCTGGCTATACAGACATGGATCTATTCTTGGAATATGTGCAATGTTCTGCAACCTATGTCAAGCGCAGCAACGAAGACAAAGTGCTGGTTCTATTAGATGGTCACCCAAGCCACACAAAGAACATTGATGTTCTTGATTTTGCCAGAGACAATAGTATAATCCTTTTGTTCCTGCCACTACAACCACACATACACTCCAACCATTGGACACATCCTTGTTCAAGGCCATTGCAACTTACTTTGATGAGGCAATTAGTGGCTGGGTAATCATCCTGGCAGGTCAGTTACCCGTGGCAGGTGGCAGGTTTGTTTGCAGATGCATATGGCAGAGCTGCTGCAGTACAAAATGCAGTGAAAGGGTTTCGGTGCACAGGGATCATGCCATGTGACCCAAATATTGCTGAACATCTGTATGCTCCCTCGGAAGTTGCAGATACCCCAATGGCAAATGTGACCCAAAATACGCCAGAACCTCAGCCCAGTACCAGCAATCGACATGATATACCAATGGGAACTGTGCCCCGGAATACTATGGAACCTCAACCAGGTACCAGCAATCAGCCTGATGCACAAATGGCAGCTGTGTCTCGGGATACTCCAGAACCTCAACCAGGTACCAGCAATCAGCCTGATGCACAAATGGCAGCTGCATCCCGGGATACTCCAGAACCTCAACCAGGTACCACCCCAGTGCCCCATAATACCTCATTTGAGGCCATACTTCCAATACAAAATGTGTCAAGAGTAACCCAGTGAAAGTGAAGGGCAGCTAGAGCTGAGCTACTTACAAGTTCTCCATACAATAAAAGCTTTGCAAGAGAGTAAACAACCGTCAAAAGTAAAGGGTGTGAGCAAGCAGGGTAACATGTCCTGTATCACCTGAATTCTGTGGGGGCCGCTCTGAACCAAATGCACCCTATTCAAAAGTCGCCGCCATATTTGGAACACTACTGACCTCTGGTGACAGAAACCAGAATGAGTCTCTGGGGGACACCAATTCAAGTCCCCATTCACTTACTTAAATTTGCTTACTTTGCTAGCTCATATCTACTAGTAAAAATACTTTTGAATATAACCAGTGTGTTATTCCGTTAGGAAAACTCTGGGACTACAACATAAAGGGGAAAATCTTCAGTGTCTTGACTTTTCCTAATTGCCGCTGATATACATCTCAGTGCAATTTTGATACCCTGTACAGTTGGACCTAAAGCCAGAATTACTAAGTTGACTCTATACATTCTAGGAATTTCCAGTAGCAACAATGTAATAAAATATGGGTTTTTAGAGTTATATAATTAGCTGTCATAAATATATTTATTCAAACCTCAACTGGCTTGTTAATGGAGCAAACTAATCAGTGCACACCTAATTTTCGAATCAGGACTGATAAGAAATCTGATGAAATGTGAGTATAGGACCATGTTTTGTTGTTGTCCCAGGTAGTACGAATTACACACCCGAATGAATTACTGGTTCTAAAATATTAATTCAACAGATTATGTCTTGTAATAAGGTGATACATGTATAAAACATGTCATGAAAACTTATTTTAAATTAACAGACTACATCACAGTAACTTTTGCAACAATGGATCAAACACTGAAGACCTGTTTTTCCACAATAACGATAACACAATGGGTGCATTCAAAAGTGTTTTTAAATGACATATATAAGCAAGAGAAGTAAGCAAATTTGTAATGTGAATGGGGACTTGATTTGGTGTCCCCAACAGCCTCATTCTGGTTTCTGTCACGAGAGGTCAGTAGTGTTCCAAATATGGCAGGGACTTTTGAATAGGGTGTATTCTATAATCATGTGTGCATGCAGTTGCCAGTTATATCATTGAGTAATATGCGGTCCCTGTAATTAACAGAGCTACGCCTGTTGTTGTTGGCAATTACCCATGTGGAGCTCAATGTACAACGCTAACCAAGGCACACTGGAGAAAGTAGATCCCAAATCAAGTCAGACCAGCGTGGGTATAATTGGCACTTCTTTCTGGGCAGTGCTATAATGGCTTCTAGATAATTGTGCTGAGAGTACCACCCATCAGAGATAAGTACCATAAGTACAATCTGGGGAGGATATGCTAATGAGTTTAAACCTGACCTCCAGATACAGGCAGTGTGTTCCTCATGAAGAGTAAAGGGAAGCAATTAGCAACAAAATTCAAGTTTCAAAGGCTAATAAGTCGCAAATTAATAATGTTTTTGTAGAGGAGGAGGATGCTGTTTGCCTCATATGTGGAGAATATTTTAGTGACAGCCGTCCTGGAGAAAAATGGATCCAGTGCATGAACATTGAGTGCAAAAGATTGGGCCCATTTTGACTGCGCTAATATTGTGAGTGCAGGCTACATCTGTGACAATTGTGAGAGGTGTTCATTCATTGGCTAAATCATTGCCAGGCATTTACTCTACAGTGTTAAAATATATACAACTAATAAGATTTTGAGGCGTAGATCATATGTTTAATTGGTTAACATTGATGATTATTACGTAATACTACGCCTTGTACTGAAAATACCTGGCTATAGCTAACTGTTTACACAGAAAAGTGGAAAACATTTTGATTTGCTGCAATTTATCTTTTTGGTGAAATGTAACATTAATTAAGACGTTAAAGTTATGTAATATTGTGAGTGAAGGCTACATCTGTGACAATTGACATTGATAAGTATTACATGATGCTATGCCTTGTACTGGATATACTTGGCCATAGTTAACGGTATACACAGAAAATTGGAAAACATTCTAATTTCCTGCAATTTATCTTTTTTGTGAAACATAACATTAATCAAGTACCTTAAAGTTGTTCTTATATTGTGAGTAAAGGCTACATCTGTGACACTTGTGAGAGGTGTTCATTCATTGGCTAAACCATAGCCAGAAATTTACTCTACAGTGTTGAAATATATGCAACTAATAAGACTTTGAGGCGTAGATCATATGTTTAATTGGTTAACATTGATACGTATTGCGTGCTACTATGCCTCGGACTGAAAGTACCTGGCTATAGTTAACTGTTTACACAGAAAAGTGGATACAATTGAAGTTGCTTCAATTTATCTTTTTGGTGAAATGTTACATTAAATAAGTTAAGACATTAAAGTTGTGTTTAAATATTTGAATTGGAGAGCTTTTTTTGTTCACTACAAATTTGCCTCATGCGGCCTAGGTGGCAAGAAACAGTCAGAATGCATTGCAACAAAATGCAAATATTGGGTTCATTGGCATTGTGTTAATGTTGTAAATGTGAATGTATGCATTGTGTGACAATTCGGAAAATTGTAGTTAAGGGGAGTCTTCATTATTTGTATGAATAATGAACATTCCCCTTATTTACAATCTGCATACTTGTCACACAAGCTATGCAGATATTCACATTAAAAAATTATGTTCAAGAATAAAAAACAAAGGCATTTATCTGAATAATTTTACTTGTCCATCTTCCCCCGTGTGCTGGTCCATCTTGGACAAATATTTGTCCAAAATGGACCACAAAACACGTTTATTATAGCTGCTCGCTATGCATCTACATCTAGATTTTTACAAAGAAATATTATTCCAATTTACAGGCAAAAGACCAAATTTGATATCTAAAGGGTACATGTTCTTCCTTGACACCTCTAAAGGGGTAAAATTTAAGGAAATGCCCTGAAGGGGTCCATCTTCCCCCACATACCATATATATATATATATATATATATATATATATATATATATATATATATATATATATATATATATATATATATATGCAATGTCCTTTATAAGTATAGAGATGTGGTCTATTGCACGTAGCTGATTAACATAATTAATTTACAGTCTATGCCCATGACCACCAGAATCTTGAGAATCTATTTATCGCCCAGTTATTATTAGGCCTATTATTATCATGGTCCTCATTTCAACGAAACGAGGAAAATAGTTTTATTTTTTATTTTTTATTTTTCAACAACTCGCGTATCAAAATATGGATTTATCTGAATCCACGTAAATGGTTATCAGAAACTTTCTCGTGCATCATTTTTAATTTTCTCTGTTTACCTGCTCAAAGTTATCATGCGAAGCGACCTGCGTACTCCATGCACCGTCCCCTCTCCCGGCGACGCGCCCTGGAATGCAGCCTGGATCTGCATACCTTGAACCCTTATAGAGTTTGTCTTCCCTGGCAAGCAGATAGATACAAAGGTGCAGGTTTTTTTTTGTTTTGGTATTTTTCCATGTGTCTATATTCAATAGAAAGACTTAAGGGTCTACATCTTGCATGTTAATCGGCACAAATTTAATTCAAAGCAATCATTCTTATAAAACCATTTCTATTTCCTAGCTTTGAATTTGTGAATCAGGCAAATGTTTTAAATTTTTGCTACACCCTCAGAGGGATATGCTAATGAAAGATTTTCTGTTTTTGTTTGTTTGTTCCAGAGATATTTGTCTATGAACAGAATCGCTTGATTTCACTAATTCCTCACCAAACTGGTATTATAGCTCATAAGATCCATAATTGTGTGGCAGTAACATTTTATTGCTGAAAATACGTCATGGAATCAATGTTCATACAGCCCAGATGTAATTCTCTTTGCGCTACCTCAAGGGGTTGGGCTGCAATAGTGTACGAACTGTTCGGGACAGCGAAACTTTGAACACGTCTGATAAACTGCACGGTATAGATAGTAATGGGGACAAACATCGCCTTTTTCGGTATGTTTTTTTTTCTGTCTTTTGTGATGAAAACTGTGTCAGCAACTAGGCTAGTACACAGATCAACAAAGCAAAATAAGTCTGTCCCGTTACGTTAAAGGAGGAGGGTTGGTGTAAAATGAACCACTGCCCGCCAGTGCCACACGAATGACCCCAAAACCCCTTGAGGTTTCCCGTGACTCTTCTCCAAGTAAAATAGATAAATGAAATAAATAAATAAATAAATAACTAAATAAATAAATAAATAAGGAAAGAAAGAAAGAAAGAAATTGATGATGATGATGATGATGATGATGATGATGATGATGATGATGATGATGATGATGATGATGATGACGATGGTAATAATAATTTTTAAAAATGGTAAACGGCACTAAGCTGAATTAAACATGATATACCCACAGGAACATATATGCTCTTTCCTGATGCAGGAATGTGAGCAGAAAATTAAACTGCCGTACTTTGGAACAAGTCCAAAGTACAACAGACTTTTCACATAATGTGTTGTCTACTCGGACAGCTTAGGTTTTACATGTGTTGCTGTTAATGGGTGCCCAACATCAGAATGAATTTAAGCGATTTTGTTGTTGTTTTGTATTAAGCGCAGCTGACTTGTCAGTGAGCTGAGCTTAATGTATGGTCAGTCGTCCATCGTCTGTCCGTCCATCGTTATCGTCGTCGTTGTTGCCGTCGTTCATTCACGTTTCGCTTTTTCGACTTCTCTACACTGTTGGCCGGATCCTCGTCAGACATGGTGGGGATAGCTTCGTTAGGTCTCTGCAAAGTTGTTCAAATGCTCATGATCCAGTGATTGCATAAAAATCATGATTTTTTTTTGTTATTACATGTAATTTCTTCCTCTCCGAAACTGCGCAGCGAATTACTCCAAAAATTCAATAGGAGCAGTTCTAGGGACCCCTAGACCTTAATTTATGTAAGAGGTGGTGCAGCAGTTTTTAGCCTCAGCTGACTTGTCAGTCAGCTGAGCTTATAGGGTTGTCAGTCTTCCGTCGTCCGTCCGTTCGTCTGTCCATCCGTCCATCCGTCCATCCACAATTCACATTTTCGACTTCTCCAAAACCGCCAGCTAGATTCACTTTCAATTTGGTGGGGATGTACCTTAGGTGGGTCTCCACTTTCAAATGGTCAAGCTTCAATGATTTTTTTGACTTTTTAGTGTATTTTTTGGGAGGGGGGCAAATCTTAAAAAAATGTTTTCTCTCCGAAATCGATGACCCAATTGCTTTGATATCACACAGGATTTAATTTTTATGATTTTTTTGGGGGGGGGGGGTGTTTTGTTTTGTTTTGTTTTTCTTTTGTTTTATCTTGTTTTGGTTTTTTTTTTTTTTGCTAGTTTTTCAACTTCTTCCCCAGAAACGTGTCTCAGATTTAGCTAAAATATGGTGGATATGTTCCTTGTGGAAGGGTCAAGCAAAGCTGGTCGCTAGGTAGCACTGCTGTGGATTCCTGATTTTTAACGATTTTTTCAACTCGGTTACTTATCGGTAAATGCACCTTTCCTACTGATTACTATGTAAGTCAATTGGCATTCTAATGCTAATAACTTATTCAGATTTTCGACGTCTTCTCCGAGACCGTCATCCAGATTGACTTCAAACTTACTGGCAATGCACCTCGGGTGGGTCTCTACCAGCTTTGTTGCAATGGTCACGCTCCTGTGATTTTTTAAAAATTTTTATGAATGTTTTTGTTCTATTTTTGGGCAAATGTTAAAAAATCATCTCCAAATCGCTCACCCGATTGCTTTGATATTACACAGGAATACACCTAGAGACTCTTAGTTCTTGATCTGTTCACCAGGTGGCACTGGAATTGTTTCCTTTGTGTGTTTGCGTGTGTTATTGCTATTTTCGACTTCTCCAGAACCGTCTCTCAGATTAACCTAAACCTTGGTTGAAATGTTCCTTGTGAAAGGGTCAAACAAAATTGCTCACTACTTGGCGCTGCTGTGGATATAATATTTTTTACGAATTCAATTCAGATGCTTGCGCTTTAGTGATTTGTGGATATATATGTATGTATGTATGTATGTATGTATGTATGTATGTATATATATATATATATATATATATATATATATATATATATATATATATATATATATCTTGCATTTGCTAGCAGTCTTCCTTAAAGGTCAGACTTACTCAGTACAGGGATGACCTTGGTCCTATCCCAAGTTCACAGAGCCACAAATGTGATGAATCTCAAGGTCAGCTGAGCATGGGCTGTTCACCCAGCCCTCTTGTTTCTATTTATTACCTATTAATTTTTGTAACAAAGCTATTTTCGATTTCCTCTCTAGAACTGCCACTTAGATTGTGCTGAAATGTAGTGGAAAAGTGCCTTGTAGAAGGGCCAAATTAAATTGTAAGCTAGGTGGTGCTACCGGGGAACTCTGGTTTTTGTACGAAATTTTCAATTCGGATACTTTTTTGATGCGCACATTCGTATTGAAGCATGCATCCATATTAATAAATATGCAAGTCAAAGGCTCGATGTACACAAAAGCTCTTGGAATGTTGCACACGTCTGGAGTCCTCTAGACGTTAATTTGTTTGACAGGTGGCGTTGTAACGTTTTGGAGTATTTTTATGAATTTATATGATTTTTGATTATTTTCTACTTCTGCCAACGCGTGTTGGATTTTCTTCGAACTTAGTGGGAATGTACCTGGACTCAATCTGCACTATATTCACCACATGGTGCTGCTGATATTTTCTGATTTTTAATGAATTATTGAAATTATTATTTTTTTTATTTGTACAGGGTACATATACATGTTAGCTTTGTTACTTTGGGTATAACAGCAATTGTGACACATTGGCATATATTTCGGTAATGGTGGATACTAAGCCCATGATCACTAGTAACACTAATATGAAAGCGGGGTTTCTGTTGGTGTTGTTTATCTTGACATTGAAAGGTGAAACAACACCTTGACCTGATTTCCAAGGTCACAGAGTAATTTTGTATTTCTGTTCTGTAAAACTGTCACTCGGGTTAAACTGAAAAGTTATAGAAGTGTTTTCAGTCCGGGGGTCCAAGAAAGTTGTTCCCAATATTTTGTTGCTGTAAGCTCCTGATTTTAAAATAATTCTTCATTTTGTGTGCTTATTGTTAAATTTTGTGCATACATATATATACATATAGTTGCAATTTTAAGTTCAGATCATGGATTTGCGCTATGGGCACATGAAAAGAACAAAGTGTTAGAATTTTAATTTATGCTTATTAGGTCAAGAAATAAAACTTGAATGTTTGAACATCGTCAAAACTATTATACAGATGCCACTCCATCTCAGTATGTAACTATACTCACGCGCATTGATGAGTGAACAAAAGTGTTGGTATTTCAAGTTATGTAACTACTTCAGGCGCAGATTTACTGTCAAACAAATCTTTTGTAGTTATGTGTCTGTTTGCATAGCCGCAGATATGTGGCCTTCAAGGGGGCAGCAGGGTATGGGCGCAGTGAGTTGGAGGGCGAAGCGACTGCAGGGCCTCGGACTGTTGGCCCCCTCGGAAGGCCACAGGTCCACCTGTACTCAGTTTCTATTAGAAGCTACGATGCCGGTTCGGAATCGCAACTTTCGAGGGGGCCAACAGTCCGAGGCCCTCCAGTCGCTTCGCCCTCGGACTCACTTGCGCCCATACCCTGCTGCCCCCCTCGAAGGCCACATATCTGCGGCTACTGTTTGCACAGATATGTTTTCCCATATATTCTTTATCATACCTGTGTGTGAACACAGACATATTGTTTCCCAATATTCTTTCTATCTTGGTAGCCCAACTTTCCACTTGATCGTTGTATCGGCTTGAATTCAGGCAAAGCGTGAGCGACAGAAACTTAAAATTTGGGCATGGCACCTACACTGAAGTTATGCATACCATTAAAATATTCAACAGGTTCAAATTCTGTAAGTCAGAGGCATTCGTAAATTTCGATTGCTTCTACCTTCCAAATAGACTTGCTCAAGTCTCACTGGACTGTCTTCCGTATTTTATTTAAAATCAATTTCATTGCAAAATGAAATTTTAAGTAAACACACGTCGTAGCCTTATTCTGTTACAATACAGGTAGGCCCTTAAACCTAGCTAATTGGCGTGGAACGTGTCTATAACCAGAAAACATTGACTCCAGCTGATAAGCGCCGGGCGGTCTGCACTGTGTTTCTTATCACTCAGACAAGCGAGCGGTCATAAGGCACCCCTCATAAGAAGCTGTTAATTGAGCTTCTGTGTAATGAAGGGTTAATTGCAGCGCAGCGCGTCAGGCGGAGGGCGTCCAGTGTCGGCAGCCGGAGGGAGACGGTCAGCTTTGTCTCGCTTGAGTGGCCAGTGACTAGCCATGCATTCATTTGAAGACCACTTTGCCTACAGCCTTATCGCGATGATAAGGGGATTAGAACTGACTAGGACTCAATTGCTGCTAGTGCTACTGTTGAAACCGGCAAGGCGACAGTGTCGACCAGTTAAAAACAAAAACAAAAAAAAAAAACAGTAGGACCTACTTAATAACACCATGTAGTTGGGATAATATTATACAGTTAACTTCGAGGAGGGGAAAATGTATCGCACTTCTGGGTGGGACCGCGGGATGGGAAAATAGGGACATGCACCAGGGACTTGTGCAAGTCTACCTTCCAAAACATTCCTCATAGATGACGGAATATTGTTCTATTTGTATATTTGATGGGGTTGCACATCGACTTGACACACAACCACAATGGTAGAATGTAAAGTTACACTGATAATGGACAATTCAAAGGGTTAAAGTTTAATATCTTCAACACTATTATAGATAGAAGTACATTCTGATTTTAATTCAAATGTGCTGTAGATGCATTCAATAAACCACAAACAACAGTTGTGAAATTTAAATTATGCTAATTAGTATACATGGAAATTTTAAAGTTGAATATCTTCAAGACTTTTGAAAATCGAGTTTTTGTTCAATTCACAGGTTTGTGTTGCAGTCACATCCGATGAACCACAAACAAAAGTTGCAGGAGTTACATATACTAATTAGGACACTTGAAAATTTTGAAGTCGACTATCTTCTGTTGAGTGAGTTACCAGTCTCGTAGCAACCCACCCATTGCCAATGGCAATGTTCAGTTTTGTGACTACATCAGATGTGCTATTTTAAACTAAAGGGAATCCATTTTAAGACCTATGTCGACAGAATAATGGCTGACGCCTGATGACAGAGGAAGGTACAACTGAAACTTGAGAAGTGTAGCAATCAATCCTTCCCTTACTTAAATTTACATGACAGAAACACGTGACACTTCTTTGTTGTGGATTCCGGTAATTTACTTTTTAAGAATGGATGGATCTTCACTCATAACTTGACCAGAAAGGTAGTTTGTTGTAAACAATTATGAAAGGTGCAGGTTAGACAATCATATTGCGCCACCTTCCGACATGTTGCCTATGGTTTCTTAGCACATTCAACTTGTGCATATGCACATTTATTAGAGATACAAACATAATGTTCATATGTCAAATAGTCCTTAGGGAAAAATGAAATCACAAACACCTTGCCTGTTAGGACTACAAGATTATGAGGTCCATAGTACGATATGTTTTAATTTTGCAGGATTTTATTGCATTGAGAGACCCCCTGCTGCATGTTACACTTTGGGGTTCGTACGCAGAGTTGCCATTTTAACTTTAACTTGTATGTTTGTCATGTAAATGCATCCAATGAACTACAAACAACTTTTTGAAATTTTTAATATATGCCAATTAGGGTCACCTGAAATATTTCACTCTGAATCTCTTTAAAACTATTATAGGTAAAGGTGCCATTTATCCTTCAATGCATAGGTTTGTGGTGTAGACGCATCAATAGGGCCTCCAAGAAAAGTTGAAGAATTATAGGCTTTTGCGGATTTGGAGACTTTATGTGTTGAATAACTTAAAAAGTATTACAGGTATAGGTACCATTCAACTTTAATTCACAGGTTTGTGCAGTAGTCATCTTCAATGAAACACAAGCAAATGTTTAAATATTCTAATTTATGTTAATTAGGGACATTTAAATAATTTAAATGTTGGATATTTTAAAATCTATAACAGAAATTCCTGTTCGATTTCAATTATATGTTTGTGCTGTTATGGAAAGAAATGCCATTCCACCTTCAACACATGTGTACAATAGGCAGATCTAAGGAGCAGTGGCCAGAGTTTGTAGCATTTTAATTTGTGTTAATTTTGAATGCACACGGACAGACTTGCTGTCAATCAAATCTTTCCTAGGCAGGTTTTTCATGAATTGATATGAATACACTAATTGTAAATGAGTACAGTTTTTGCATTTAAATATTCATGTTTTTATTATTATTTTGCTCAGATGATGGACTTCATTGACAAAGAGTTTTTGCATCACTACGCGGAGAATATCAAACGTATCTGCGACCACATCACCAATCTCAAGCGCACTGGGCCTGGGCTGGGAGAGTTCATCTTTAGCAAGAAGTTGTTACAATGAGTAACGCCTCACGTGGCACAGAGGACCAGCTGAAGTTTTGTCATTTTCTGACACTATATCGGAGAACTTTTTTTTTCATGATATCAGTATTTTTGCCCCTTACTGAATCTCCCTAGATCGCTGTTGTTTCTGACATGATCTGGTCAGACATCGACAACTAAGGGCAATAGCGAGTCTTCGGGATGCTATAAGGAGGCAACAGCAGTTTTGCTCAAACCCAAAGACAGGTAGATGTGGTAGACACAGTTATTATCAGGTCAGGACTTTGACTGACACCAGAAGAACTCATGAATTCGAAACAATGGTTTTCATTGTGATATCACCGGTCTTTTGACCAAAATAAGTACTAAAAGGGACCAACACTTGTTTGATGTTGATAACACAGAAATGATGATTTGGCAAAATTGAGGCATAAATATCAATAACTTAAAAACAGATATTTTAAAAAAAGTACAAATAAAAGAGAACAACAGAACCAGCCCGCATGCGTTTGTTCCCTTGCTTGAACAATTAATTCCTTGACCTCTGCATTCAAAGTCCAGATGTTATCACCACAACATCTTAAAGACAGACAAACACTGCGTACATGTTTGTGGGGGTGAAAGTAAGGATGGGCGATCATATTAGAGACAAAGAGCGTCGATGGCAATAGTAAGGTGCAGGTGCACCCTACTTGTGTTGAAGAGATTTATCTTCCTTACAAATGTCCGCAATGTGGAGACATGGATAGAGGTTATACATAAACATAAAAGAAATTATTCCTTATGTTTAACTTTGAAGACCAGAATTTTCATATTTACCCAGCCTAAGACCAAGACACGTGGAATTTATTTTCCCAAGACACTGATACGTGCAGAATACATACCGTATTACAGATCTGAACCATATTGATATGCACAGGAAAGAAAATAATTTGTTGGCCTCCAAACTGAGATTAAATAACACCTGCCCAAAACCGATTTTAGCTCAAACGACTGTTCAGTCATCTGAACTTATAGGATGGTCGTACGTAGTCCACAAGTCACATTTTTTAATTTTTCTGCAAAACTGTCGACCAGTTCCTCTGCAAATTTGGTGGAGATGTACCTTTGGGTGGATCTCTACCATGTAGGTACTTGTGGGTTTGTGCATATATTCCGATTAATTACTTTGCATATGAATGGTGATCGCAATTGTAATTCACATTTTCGACGTCTTTTCTAAAAGTGTCAGGCATATTCACTTCAAATTTGGTGAGAATGTACCTTAGATAAGTCTGTACTCAATTTGTCCAAATGGTCACACCCTGGGGATTTCGGACTTTTAAATGATTTGCGTTTATATTTTGGCAATTAAAAAAAAAAAATCTTCTAAAAGACAGTGCTACCAATTGCTTTGAGATTGCATGGAGACATTTCTGGGACCTTAAACTTTAACTCGTTCAACAGGTGACTCTGTAATCAAATATATATGTATATGGTCAAGCTATTTTTAATGCTTCTTTGAAACCGTCATTCAGCTTATGCTGGTGGAAATTTTCCTTGAGTAAGGTTCAAAAAAGTTGTTCATCACATAACATTACTCTGACGTTTACTTTTTTAAAAATATCATGTACTTACCAGTTCATACATATATCGTTATTGATTTCTATTAAAGTAAATGGGGATTGCAATAGTAATTCACATTTTTACTTCCCAAAACCACCAGCGAGATCCACTTCACACTTGGAAGGAATGTATCTTGGATGGGCCTGCACCAAGTTCGTTCGAGTAGTCACGCTTCAGTGATTTTCAAAAGAAGTCGTAATCATCATCATCATCATCATCATCATCATCATCATCATCATCATCATCATCATCATCATCATCATCATCATCATCATCATCATCATCATCATCATCATCACCACCACCACCACCACCACCACCACCACCACCACCACCACCATCATCATCATCATCGTCATCATCACCATCACCATCATCATCATCGTCATCGTCGTCGTCGTCACCATCATATGTATTATTGGTTCATTTTCTAGATAAGAATTAGAGAAGTGTTCTTCTCTGGAACAACCTGGCCAATTTCTTCGCAATCGCACGAGATTTCTCGGGTGGAGCTATGTTGTTGGTTTTGTTTGTTTGTTTTTTTATTTACAGCTCAGCTAATTTGTCAGTCAGCTGAGTTTATGGGAAAGTGAGTTGTCCGTCGTTGGTGTCGGCGGCATCGGCATCCTCGATCACATTTACATTTTTGACTGTTCTGATACCATTGCCGTATCCTTTCCGAACTTCGCTTGGATCTACCTTTGGTTTGTTTAAATGGTCATACCTCAGTGATTTTTTTTAGATTTTTTAATAGTTATATGCATCTTAAAGGAAAATCTTTGAAATCTTTTTCCTCAAAACTGATTGCCCAATTGCTTTGAAATTGCATGGGAATACTGCCGAGGACCGCTGGACATTAATTTGGTCAAGAGGTGGCGCTGAGCTGAGATTTTTTTCCCCGTTTTTATGCGAAGTATTGTGTGTTTAATGCAAGTAGGCTACTGGTGTAGCCTCCTTGGATAAAGCTTTTTTCACTTCCTCAGAAAAACTGTCATTAAACTGGTGTTGCAACTTGGTAAATATATACCATGCGGGTGATCAAATAAAGTTGTTGACTAAGTGGTGATACTGCAGCACTCCGTTTTTTATTTTGGTTGAATTTTTTTTTAAACATTGGTCGGTCAATAGGCTTACTTGCCTATATGAAGGCCTCTTGTACATGCACAACAAGACAATATTGATACTTCAAAACAGTGGATGGATAAATAACAGGACAACAATTCAGAAAGGAATGGGGAAAGAGGGAACGGTGTATGAACAAGAATAACAACTTTGCCAAAATCCAGCGCAAAACAAAACACTGTTTTTCAACATATGGGCCCACTTGAGCGTCATGATCAGTCAATGTATGCAACAGACATAAATGGGCTCGTTTTTAGGGTTCACAAAAGTTATTTACTCAAAAAACAATGTAGAAGGTAGAAAAGGTATATACTTGCCCATTCCCAGCCTTCTATACAACATTTCGGTAACAATGTACACACATTCAAATTTAGAATTGCGTGTACTTAATACGACGTATAGGGATGTTAATATCTCGAGACATAACCGCCATTTTTGTCTCGATTTACAAATCTTGTTCAAAACTAACATTCAAAACAAATTTGTCTTTGACATATTAGAAAATGAACTTCTCTGCAACCCACGTTTGTTGGTTTGTTTGTTATTTTCACTTTCGTTATTTCTTCTTTCTGCCTTTTTAATTTTTAATCATTATAAACTTTGTCGTTGGTAAATTGCAGAATACCTGCAATGTGAACGGATATCCAAGGAGAGTACCACAAGTCTTCAGGGAAAGCTTCCACACGTATCAATTGTATTGTACTTTCTTTCACAATCGAAAATGTAGAGCAATTGCTACAAATTTTCAGTAACAACTTGAGATAACTGTTGTAGTTGAGAACCGGTGCAACACAATTCAGGTTAAATATCATGTTCTCGCTCTCTGGTTGCTGCCGGCAACCTAGATAAACACATAACACAAGCTGCACAACACATGTACAAAGTATGTACTTGTTAATGCTGACATCAAGAGTTAGGCCAAATCATCGTTGTTATTCTTGACGGTGCCACCTTGCAATTGAGAGAGCGCATGAACTTTATTGACTGTACCATAAAAAAACAAAAAAAACCAGAATATATGGCATTTTGTCACATACACGCATAAAGAAAAATACAAATACAGCAAAGTACACACAAATGCAAAATGATACATAGCACAACAATTACAAAATCATAGAAAAAAAGCAACAACACAATCATACATCATAACATGTACACATGAAATTTCGACATAGACATACCAGATATATCATAATCATGATAATACAGGGTGGGAGGAGAAATATCACAAGGAGTTTCCTCTAATTTCTATACAAGATTTTAAAAAGGGTTATAATTTCGAGATTAATTCTGTGTCTTGTGATTTCATGATAAATTTGAATTTCTCAAAGTCTGAATATTTATCAAAATCAACGAAAATATCTTGTAATGAGTGGAATAGAATTAACCTGGGTGAGCAGAATAATTAACAATTTATTAAGAAGTGAATTTAGTCCTCTAGAGTATTACATACGTTACAGATTCTTTCTTCCAAAGGTAATTTTGTAGGTCTTTAGTGTCTTCCCTTTTCAATTGCTAAATTATGGGCACTTTTATACGCAACCTGGTAAAGTTTTTCCTGACTTCAAAGTCATTTATGATTTGTAAATAGTTTTTCAAATTTAAGTTCATCTTTAAATAGGAAATAGGTTCTTAATTTTTTATCTTGTGTATCGTTAATGATCATTTCAGAATTCCTTTGACTAAGGAACTTATCACTTAGTCGTTTTCTAATTTTGCCATCTGGAAAATAGTTATTTTTGTTTCCACAATTATCCCAAAGTTACTGTAAATTTATAGAATAGAGGGTGTCCTTAATAGTCTGTAACCAAGTGCTCTTACCCTCCGAGAGAAGCACAACATTGCAAAGGTATGAATCATACAATAGACTATCCTGTGGAAGATTAACAATTCTGAACCAGTTTTTGCAGACAAGCCTTAAAATCTTAAGTGATATGGATGCTTGGCCTAGCTCTCCAAGCACTGCTACATTTGATGACTTTCGGTGTACCCCGAGACAATATTTTAGAAATCCAATAAATATTTTCTTTTTTCAAACTCGAGTTTAAAATATCCAGATAATCCATCGCTAAATATACATTTTGAAGGCTGAACTAGACATGCACCCCATATTTTACAAGCATATGTAAAGATTGGCATAATAACTTTTTGAAATAGACTAATATAAAATTTACAACTTACTGCTCCAATAAAAAATTATCTTCTAAGTCTTCCAAGAGCTTTCTTAGCTTTATCACACAAACTTTTAATTGCGCCTTGAAAAGAACCATTGGCTGAAATTTCAATTCCTAAATAGACATATTTTTGGACGCATTCTAAAATTTCAGTTCCTATTATAAAGATTCTTTTTATGTTTTTTTCGGTTTTATTAAAGATCACAATTTTTTACTTTTTGATATTAATCTCTTAATTGCCAATCTAAACAATACATATGAACCTTATCTAAACATGTTTACAAACCTTTTTCTGAACCAGATAATCAGATCAAGTCGTCTGCATATAGTAAGCAATTAATTTTCTTATTATATAATAATACAGGATCACACTTGTCATCAAATCTAGGGGGTAAATCATTTATAAAGACGTTAAACAAAGTTGGGCTCATGAAAAACCTGAAAAGGCGAAGAAATATCCGTTGGGCACACTATAAGACATGGAATTGTGTCATTGCGACAAATGCATAATTTCCACGCATATGAGTATCAAATATACAGTTCTGACTACAACACGTTTCTTGGTTTCCAAATGTTTTTCTTAGTTGCAGTATTGTCGGGGCCATTGGGATATTGCCCAGGTGAACCCTGTTCCATCGGGTTTACATGTTCAAATGTACCAGGAATACAATATCATGTCGATTTTTTTTTAAAGCATGTGTTGCAAATTGAACGCGGGGCGAACTCTTGACTCTTCACAAAAGATCCGACCAAAAAATATGGAGTTTTCACAGCACTGCGGTGATTTCCTTGGATGCTAGTTACTGCATAAACATTGAATGGGTGCTCCTGACTGCAAATGCTTCAAAAGAGGGTAAAGCAGTTTTGTGCAGAGGCTACTTTTATTCACCGCGCTTGCGCACTGGAAGCCCACTTATTCTGTGTACTTTGTACCAGCTATTTTTCCTAAATTTTCTCATTTTCCGTACCTTGTACAAGTGGCAAATTATCTATACCAGCAGACTAGGCCCTCCCTTACCCTCTCTTTCCCATATTTCGAAATACATACATGCTCAGGTGAATAATGTGTTGCATCTGACATCAAGAGACGGAATTAAAGATTGAAAAAGTAATTTAACCACATCATGTAAGTAGGCATTTGCAACTCGTATGCATAGTATATTTGTATATTTTAACTGCGCAAAATGTTGCCGTTTATCTTGGGTCAAGAGGCAGGGTGAAAGCTTTAATAAATCATTTACCCACACCACCAGGTAGACATTTGCAGGTCGAGTGTATCGTATTCGTGTATATTTCATCAGCGCAAAATGATTAATACATTATCCGTAAATATTTACTTATTGTTGTCCTGTTGGCAGCATTCCTAGCTTTCTATGACACACAGTACATTATAATTTCAAGTTCATCTCCCCCTCCCAAAAATCCTTTTTTTGCAAGATGATGTTTCGATTTAAGTTCAGATAACGCCCAGTAAGCAATTTATCCATTCTTTTCTTTATAGCGTCCCAGGAAAGCTGACGAGTGAATTGTTGCGTACCGATAATGAGAAATAGTCAAGTTCAAGTGTATGGTGGTAATACCCGAGTATAAATCCTTCTTGGGTTGAAAAAAAATACATAGGCCTATAGGTAAAAAACATGACTTCATTATCATAAAAATTCCTTTCAGGGCTGGACCTTGCAGTCCGCTCTCTCTCTCTCTCTCTCTCTCTCTCTCTCTCTCTCTCTCTCTCTCTCTCTCTCTCTCTCTCTGTCTGTCTGTCTGTCTGTCTGTCTGTCTGTGAAAGAGAGAGAAAGAGAGAGAGAGAGAGAGAGAGAGAGAGAGCCAAAACCACCAAGCTTAGCACTGTGTGTGTGTACTCAATTTTCAAAAAATACTCAAAATTGACAGTATTTTCTCAAATGTCACAAACCTGACACATTACATTGAAACATTGACTCAGGGTTGGCAGTGAAATAAAGTTTAAATTTTTGGAGACTTTCAAAGTGAGGAGTAGGTGTCATCATGGAGTTTGTTTTGCATTTCTGGTGCAGGATGTCCATTGTTGCAGTACTTGTTAGGATTTCCCTTGGTTTGTACAGGTGGTCTGAGTTCAAGTTCAAGTTCAAGTTCAAGTTCAAGTTCAAGTTTAAGTTCAAGTTCTTTATTTAACATCGGGTTTTCTTACAGAAACATTAGCCATAAGCTATTTTCACCGACTAGCTGCAACTGTTTATTTTACAATCACTGGGACTGAATATAATGCCCCAGTTTGTTTCTATTTCAGTTATACACTGGTAGATAGTTGAACTAGGATAAGCTCTCCAGCTAGAAAGGACACATACTGGTTCAGGGGTAAGTCAAATTGTTCTTATCTGAACCTGTAATATACAAATTTAGTAATTATGTTTTGTTTGACAGATATTCCTCTTTCGTAATGAAGCTCTGCATTTATAAGCAAAACTTCGCGTATTTAACTAAATTCATCATTTGCCACGTTCATATTTATTCATTATTATGTGGGTTGTCTTTGCTGAATATTTAGCTTAGACAAGGAACTGCTACTCAGATAGACATGTACGGGTATAGGCTCTGAAACATGTTCTGAGTAGTTACCCGCTGAAGACCCTTTAATTTATTTGGGCTGATACAGCCTATGTCAAAATTCTACATAAGGACGTGTGCAATATGGACAATTGTACTTCTATATGTATATAGTTTAGACAGTGACAGGTTAGCTAATGGAGAGTAAAGAGTTCGGACTCCGGAATAGGGTAATGACTACTAGGAAGTGGTTCTGGACAAAAAGACACAAATACAACAATGTTCGTATGTAATGACTTTGTCTGTGTGCGAACACACATTCTGTTTTCCCTGGGTTTAATTCTCTACCTTCCTACGTACATGTACCTTCCTGTCTATCCACCCACCCACTTAGTCACTGTCTGACTCACTCTTTCATTGACATTTAGTTATGAGTTTTTTTTCCGCAGTGTGACGCTTTTCTTGGACACAGTTAAACGTAAAAGCGACAACATTCAGAACTGGTGGACACTGCACCTGTGAGGAACTTGTGCGGCTCACCTTGAATAGTCAGGAAGTTTAAAACTATGCAAAATAGGCACGATCAAAATTTGAAAGGCTTCATATCCTCAGAACCGTTATGGATAGACATAAAATTTTAAATTGTGCATGTTTGTGACATCTGTCAATCCAATGGACCATGAAAAAAATTATATTTTAAATTATGCAAATTAGGAGCACTTGAAAAATTAAATCCCTGAATATCTTCACACTATTATGGACAGAGGTTGCAATCCGACTTTCATTTGTACGTTTGTGCTGTAGATGTACCCCATGAACCTCGAACCAAAGTTGTAACATTTAAATTTATGCAACGTAGGTGAATACGTAAAATTTTAAATTTTGAATATCTTCAAAACTATTGTAGTTAAAAGGTGTCAGCCTAACCTCAGTTTATAAGTTTATACTATAGCCGCTTTAATATACCAAAAAAATAAAAGTTATAGCATTTTAATTTATGCAAATTAAAAAAGCGAATACACAAAACATATATTTTGAACATCTGTTAAAAATATTATAGATAGTGGTGCCAATTAAACCTCAAATTATTGGTTTGTGCCATAGCCGAAACCCCTGTGGTGATTTTCCATCTTGTCATTATACTACACCTACCCAAGCAAGTTCAACATTAGAAAAGAAATATGTTTAAACAAATACTATAAAAATTACGTTCTTTCCTCCGATCAACATACAAAAAAAAATTGCAAAATATATTACATCATGATACAATACCAGACAGCTAAGTTCTAGATTTGTTACAATTATTGGCGGTGTGCCCAGTATGTTAATTTATGTTATGTTATGTTTATTTCATTTGTATTGCACACAATTCCATAAAAGTGTAATTATCAAAGACGCATCACAACACAAAAACTATTAAAATGAGATACAGCATAAGTGGAAGTATAATAATCTCATAATATTTGAAAGTCAATAAAAATTGCTGATAACTGTCCATATTACATTAGATCAAAATTGAAATCCAAAGTTATGTCATTAAAAGAGCCCGTAAAATTCACAGTCCATATGATAGTTTCAAGAGACGGATTTTTAACTTTTGCTTAAAAGGTGAAAAAGTCTGGGCTGATCTAATGGCAAGAGGCAGATTGTTCCAAAACTTTGGTGCAGAGAATTCGAAGGACCAGTTGTGAAAGTTGTGCATTGTTATACATTTCAAGCTAAGAATTTTCGTTGCATACTGATTCGCTTGTAAGTCTATCATTTATGGTTTTACTTTGTCATCAGACCAAACACTTTGTAAGCTTTTTTAGTCCAGCTCACTCAGGGATTGGCACTGACGCCCAGATGACTGTGAATAACATAAAACGCATACCAGTGTCGGTTTTTTGAGTATTCCCAAGGGTACCGACTTTACTTCGGCTCCCCCCCCCCCCGGGGGGGGGGCACATACTCAACATCAGGGTGGGTGCGTGCCGCGGACATTTTTATACGATACCTTATCTTAATCCTACACCAGATGTTATTCAGATGTCATTACTCTTTCTCACAACTTAACGTGGCACCTTCATATAAATCGCATTGTCACGAATGCAAGCAAACGCCTGTCGCTCCTAAAAAGACTTAAATTTAAGCTTTCTAGGGAAACCCTGGAAAATTGTATTTGTCCATGGTCCGCCCGATTTTGGAATATGGGTGCCTTCTGTTTGATAACTGCAGCCAAGAACTATCCGATCTGCTGGGAGGGTTACAGTACGAAGCAGCCAGAATCTGCACTGGTGCTATGAAATTTACATCAAAAGATATGCTTCTAGCTGAAATAGGTTGGGAGGCGTTGCACACGCGCAGGAAATTCTACAAACTAACAGTTCTGTATAAGATGCTGAGTAAACTCACCCCTCCTACCTGTATGACCTTATCCCCAATTACGTTCTCACCCAAGCAGGCCGCCCGCTCCGAAATTCCCTTCAACTTAGACTAATGAAGTGTAGGACTGACCGTTACTCTAATTCGTTTCTGCCCTCTTAGTATTTTGCTTATAACGACCACATAATCAACAGCCCCTGCATGTCAGAAAATACCAAAAGATCCATTGACGCCAAGGGTCCGATGTGTGTCTTCAATTTTCATCCCCTCTGTTAAAAGGTTGCCCATGAAAGCATAGAAATGACCTTGAGGGGCAAAGTCGTGAGGCTAGTGCGAACTGGCTCAGAATTCAGAATTGTACATGAACAGGATTTAAGGATTTGTATCATTTCAATGATTTAGAGAGAAATATTTAACTTCCCGTCAAAGCTAAGATGAACGAGATGCAAAACTCCACTGCAGGTGCTGTAAGCCTATAAAATTGCAGTTTTTGGGACACGTGGTGCAGGGTGCACCGCACATGCAGCCACAGTGTGTCTTCTGTAAAGCCCTGTTTACTCGTTGTCTTATTCTCCGCAAGAGGGTTTCAAATATAGTAATATAGGGCTCTGCCCGATTGCCACTCATAATATGTTATTCATCAACTTAATGATGAAATAAAAATATGTTTAAACCAAAATGGACAGAACGCATAAATAATTTAATTACCAGCTATCTAGGCAACTAAATGTACTAATATCATTACAGTATAAGCTAAATCGGGAAACATTGGAGGTGACGTATATTTCATTTATATGACCTTGTTAGAATACGTAGTGTGGTTTGAGATGGCTGCGGTTAATAAAAAAAGGGACCAGTTGGAAATCATTCAAATGGGTGCTGCCCAGATAGTGACTGGCGCGATGAAAACAACACCCATCGCTAAATTATATGAAGAAACTGCCTGGGATACTTTGGCAAAACGTCGCGATTGCTAAATGGGTATATATATATATATATATATATATATATATATATATATATATATATATATATATATATATATATATATATGTATGTATATATATATATATATGTATGTATATATACATATATACACATACATATATATGTATATATGTATGTATGTATATATGTATGTATATATGTATGTATGTATGTATGTATGTATGTTCATAATGTTGGTACAGATTATTCACAAAAGTGTTGTTTTATATACCAGCTACAGATACTTGTTTTAGTTGTAACATACGGCGGGGGTTTGATATTCCACACTTTGAGCTCGATCCTCTTTATTTGACCGATCCTTTTTTTTTCCTGTTCTGCTAGATTGTGGAATTATCTCCTCCCCGACATCCGTAATATTACTCCTTTGTCACAATTCTTTGGAAAGATAAAGCCTGATACCCCACGCCCAGGGCAGTATAAGTCTTTGTACTATGTCGGGGACAAATTCCTTGCAATCCAACATGCTAGATTAAGGATGGGAAGCAGTGAGCCGAATGAACATTTATACAAATTATGTGTGAAAGATTCTTATTTATGCCATTCTTACCAAAGAATCGTCAACAAATGGTTTGATTAGGACCAAATATTTTTCCTTGACCCAAATTATCTTACGGACTATAATCTTAGTCGTATTCAGACAATTGCAAATCCGCTACCTGTCTTGTGTCCAAGTATTGTCTACGCTTCTCCATATGTATATTCATACGCCGACAATGGAAACTGACTAATTCTCAGCTCTGCCTTATTTCTGTCAAATATATTTTTCTGGATGTTTTTCTACACGGGAAAAATATTTGGACTTGTGGAACTAACAATGGAGATTACGTGGATATAAATTACAAGGTATTTTACAAACTTTTTTCAAAGTTTCATTAACTTTTTTTCACGATGCTGTGTTGCGGCGCCTCCATCACAATGTAAACAATGGCAGGCTGCTTTCGTAGTTCGGAGCCTGATGTCAAGCGATAGCCTCGTCAGTGCCAGTGACTTTTATTCCATTCCAGATTTATTCAATTCTTCTGCTAAGTCATAGAACCTTTTACTCGGTTTTATAGAAAACACTGCCACTTTTGATTATCCAAAGACAACGTCACGTGAAAGTCTGGCTAATGGAGGTATAGACGTAAATCTGGATAAGAAACGTAAGAGGAATGGGCACGAGTCAGACTCGGAAGACAGTGGTGCCTTGTCAATACAACTCGGACTCGCAGTCCATTGTGCCGTACGTAAACCTGATGTAATATCAACCTTGAAAGTTGCTATTCTGTCTGAGATGTTGGTTACATTAAAGGTACATTGTGATATCAAGATCACAGACGAGTAAAATCCGATCAAACAATGTCTCGCAACTCATGAGGATCGTTTAGATTCAAGAGAAAAAGCGAGAGTACAGGCCGAAGTTCATCAGGATATGCTTGCCCCGGGGGAGGAGGGGTGCACTCCCATGTAGGATTGTACTGGGTATGTGCCACGGGAAAGGCCCTGTTTTCATTACTCCCAGGATTAGACCCCCCCCCCCAAATTTACACAGCTGGATTAGTATAGGGTTAACAATTATTTGAGTGAACTGAATGTCTTATTCATTTTTCAAACAAATGTATAGATCTTGGATATAGGCTGGAGATATAGAATATAATTAGTAACTTCTTTTGAGAAATTTTTGTAGGAAGTAAGAATATGCTAAAACTTGTTTATAAAATTGGAATGTTGGTCTCCAAAATGCACCTGGATGCACCAATACAGCACTCTTTGCAACACATTACAGGATTAAAAAAAGGGTACCTTTTTAGAGGCTATTGTATAAAAAAATGTCCGAGGCATACACCCACACTGATGTTGAGTATGTGCCCCCCCCCCCCCCTGTGCTTGCCACTGGTAAAAATAACCATCTAATCGTAAATGGAACTGAAGAAAATGAGGATGAAAATACGAAGCAAATAATAATCGATCTGGCACAAAATTGCATGTTTCTTTTTGTACCTATGAGGTTGACGACGAACTTCTTTGTTTTTCTGTTTTGAACTTTCTTTTTGTGGCTTCATGTGTCGAAGTTTATTACTCTGTGCATTGTGATGTTACGATGCCCACTTTTTGAATAGCAACAGAACTCAACTAAGAATGACAACAATTATATAACTTCAACAATAACAATATATTACATGTAACAATCAAATTCTGTACAAAGTAGGTAAACTTATCTCCACTGGAAATAACAATTGCTAAACAGTCTCAGATAAATCCTAATCCCTGGTGAGATAATCCACAGGTACTGTCCCACAGTTCCAATCATATGACAGGTGCCAAATGATGTGGTGCAAATCCCACAGAGGTACGGTTTTGGTCCAATGTGGTACTGAAAGATGTGGTGCTGATCCAATTGCACAGAGGTGCGGTTTGGTTCCAATGTGGTACAATATACTAGTCCACTCAAGACACTGTCCACACTTCACAGGTACAATGTAAACAATGGCTCACAGTCCCAATGGCTTGATGACAACACACAGCTTCTATCAGATCCCTCAGAATTCTCTCTTCTTCTCTGCTCTCTCCTGTTCTCCTCTCTGTTCAGTGACCCAAACGCCAATTATAATACTGTAAATGGCATGGTAGGGAAAGCTCTAGATACACATATGCCATGTAAAGCTGTCAGGTTTAACAAAAACAAGCATAAAACGAATGAATGGATCACCAGGGGAATCTTAACCTCTATAAAATATACATGTAAAGATGATCTTTACAAATGTGTAAGGAATACAAATCCAGACTCCCCAGAATATGTAGCATTAAATACTAACTTAACTACCTACAATGGCATGTTAAAAAGAAGCATCAGAGTAGCAAAAAGCACTAAAATTTTAAACAGGACGAAGAATAAGAAGTCATTTCCTGCGTTTCACAATGATAGCCAGTTTAATTATGACAAAATTGTTATTACAAATTAATTTAACAAATTCTTTACTGATATTGGGCCTGGACTTGCAAAGCAAATCAACAAGCCTTCAAACAAACACTTTACACAGTTCCTTGCCAATGTATATAAGCATAATCTAGAATTTGTAGAAACAAGCTGTGAAATTGTTGAAAAAATTATAGATCAATTAAAGCCAAAATCTAGTTGTGGTCATGATGGCCTATGTATTAAACTACTTAAGCAATTTAAACCTGCTTTGATTGACCCTATCACATTTTTCACAAACCAAAGTATTAACACTGGAATCTTCACTGATAAACTTTAAATTCAGAAAGTGATTCCACTGTTCAAGAAAGATGATAAAACTGTATTTACAAACTATCGTCCAATTTCCTTACTACCGTCAATTTCAAAGGTCTTTGAAAAAGTGATCTTCCTTCAGCTGTGTGATTATTTTTACAAATCCAGTTTATTTTATGATAGCCAGTATGGCTTTAGGAAAGGTCACGCAACCGACTTTGCACCAACAGTATTAATTAGTTCTATAACTCAAGAAATGGATAATGGGAACAATTCTCTCTGTATATTTTTAGATTTATCAAAAGCTTTTGATACGCTGAATCATGATATTTTGATGGAAAAACTCAAGCACTATGATAGCAAGGGTACCTCTTTGAACCTGCTAAAAAGTTATTTGGCAAACAGGCAAACCTGCTAAAAGTTATTTGGCAAACAGGAAGCAATATGTCGACCTTGATGGAACCAAATCTGGACTTTAAGACATTAAAACAGGGGTTCCACAAGGATCCATTCTTGTTCCTCCTCTCTTTATTATTTACATGAATGATTTTTTAACGGCCAGTCAGATTTGCAAACTTATTCTATATGCTGATGACACCACTCTTTCAGCTAATTTTAACATGTTCAATAGCACCAATCATATTAATGACGAACTGAAAAATCATGTGATTGGCTGAAAGTAAACAGGCTATCTCTGAATGGTAAGAAGTATAAATTTATGATTTTCCACCATGCTGGAAGGAATATAGACTTACTTGATGGTTTCATGGATGGTAACCGTGTTGATGCAGACAACAGTTATTTTTTAGGTCTAACTATTGATCAACACATTAATTGGAAAGACCATCTTACAAAAGTTTCAGTTAAAATCTCCCCGGCAGTTGGAATTTTAAACAAACTTAAATATTTATTGCCCACTCACGCAATGCTCATCATTTACTCGTTAATAATCCCACATAATAATTTTGGAATCTTAAATTGGGGTTTCAAATTGAGCAGAATAGAAAAATTAGAAAAGAAAGCTTTGAGGTGGATAACATGTAATTATAATGCTCACACAGAACCTTTGGTTAAAGAGTTAAAATTATTCAAAATTAATGATATTTTTCATTCAAATGAAACTAAAATTTTATCACAAATTCACAAATAGAAATCTTCCAAGCAAATATTTATCACTGCTATTTAAATCAAGGCAAGAGACACACAGCCATATAACTAGAGGAAGTGGTAAACTATTTGTAAATAGAGTCAACGCAACTCTAGCCAAACAAAGTTTGAAATATGAAATCCCTGAGGTTTTAAACAATACAACAAAAATATTGCAGATAAACTTCTTACTCACAGCTTACAGGGCTTTAGTAACTATGTTAAAGCTGAACTTTTAAAGAACTACCAGATTGTATGCTCGAAATCAAATTGTTACGAGTGTCAGAGAAATAACAATTAAAATAAGAAACAATGGTTCCAGAATCCATTTATTTCATAGCTTGCAACACAGTACCTTCCTAAAGCTAGTCAAGTATGAGACTTAAAGAAACTATAAATTCAATGAAATTAACACAGAAGCACTTTTTCTGTTTGTTTGTCATAAATGCTTCTTCAGACGCTCAATGTGCCATATTATTGTACATAGATCACAACTGTAGAATTCTGTTCAATATGTATATCTTCAACTGTATCTCAGGGTGGCTCGTGTGTGAGCGACATTTTCTATGTTATAACGTGGGTCTCCTAGACCACCTACATCAATGTAAAGAACTTACTAAACATGTAATGATTGGTTAAATAAAGCATCGTGAATCTGAATCTGAATATGTTCGTCATTGGGAAATGCACCACCGTGAGCTCCCGTCCACCATGTGCAGACCTCGCGGTGGTACACTCCTCTCATATCCGTGACGTCATGTCTCGTCCCGTGTTTGTTTCTTCTGCAAGAAGGATTTATATAAGGCTACCGTACTCTGCTTCCTAATTGCTAAATAAATATGATTAAAATAAAATAAAATCCTGTGTATTGACCTAATTAAACTGAATCAAAGTGCTACAACTTTTGTTCCCTGCTAAACAAAGATGCAAACTGAACTTGTGAGAATACCTATCTACAATATAGTTTTGCAGATATTCAAAATCTAAATTTTGTGTATTAGCTTCACTGGCATAAATTTAAATGCTACACTTTCCAATCACAACTGACTGGATGCACTTAAAGCGCAGACATACAAATTGGAGTTGAAATGACAGCTCTGTAATAGGTTTGAAGTTACTTTACATTTCAGTTTATGTATTTGCCCATTAGCATAAATTAAAATACTATACTTTTTAGTAACTTCTCACAACATGCGCATGTAGCACAAACATACAATATAAATTAATGTTACAAACAACACCATTATCTTTTATAGTTTTGAAGAGATTCAATTTTAAAATATGTAAGTGTTACTGATTGGCATAAATTCAAATTCTACAACTTACTGGTATAGTGTGTCTATTAGATGCACCCCCGCCCCCTCCAACAAACACCACCAGCTGTGTCTGCATGGGTATAGTTTAGAGCCCAAAACTTGGTGAATTAGATGGGCATATAACACAAACATACAATACAAATTGAAGTTACAAATAGCACCGTTATCTTTTATAGTCTTGAAGAGATTCAATTTTCAAATAAATAAGTGTTACTGATTAGCATAAATTCAACTAGTGAACTGTTTAATGGTTCTAATTTGCATAATTATCTAGACTATTCTGAGTGATATACAAAACATAGTCATTTAAATTGAAATATGACCGGCTCTTTCATTTATAATACTTTTGAAATGGTAAAGCATGTAAATCTTGCCTAATCAACAAAAATTTAATTTCTACAACTTTCATTTTTAATTCATTGGACACACCCATATCACAAACCGATGCATTTCAGTTGGATTCAGACCTCTATTCAGAAAACCTTTGAAGATTTGGAAGTATGCCTAATTAGTGTGAATTCAATTTTTTACATATTTCATTTTCTTATCGGTGGATGCACCTATAACACAAACCTGCGAATTCAAGTTGGGTGAGACTTCTATATATGATAGTTTCGAAGATATTCAACATTTCACTTTTCCCAAGTGTAGCATTTATAAATCAAAATTTTACAACTTTCATTTTCATTTCGTTTGGATGCCCTCACAGCACACATCGCTGAAGTTAAGTTGAATTGACATATTTATTTATAATAGTTGAGAGTTTTCTACGTTGGAATAACACATTTATCTATTATACTTCTGCTGTAGCTATTGTAATGAAAAATAAGAGCCCCATGGGCCGAATGCTCTGCCAATATGTAATAGATACATGAAACGAGACTTACCTGTCGAAGTTTGATGGAGATTCTACCACTGCACTACAGTCGCCATGAAGCTACGCGGTATTACAATGCGATATTCCCAAATCAGGAATTAGAGCCAATTTGACACATCATGACAGAGAGAAGCACTGGAAAGTTTGTTATATTGGTCAACACCAAATAACAAACAGGGTAGGGTGACAACAGGGTGGGACATAACTTCCCAATGACTGCACGGCAGTGCAGTGGTCGAATCTCCATCAAACTTCGACGTTTTAGTCTTGTTTAATATATCTATTCTACCACTTCCCAATGACTGCACGGCAGTGTAGTGGTCGAATCTCCATCAAACTTCGACGTTTTAGTCTTGTTTAATGTATCTATTCTACCACTTCCCAATGACTGCACGGCAGTGTAGTGGTCGAATCTCCATCAAACTTCGACGTTTAGAGTCTTGTTTAATATATCTATTCTACCACTGCCACGGCATGGTTATTAGGACGTGACGTGAGACTTCAGAACCCACGATGGGGCAAAATTTACCCTAACATGCAGAGCTAAATAACTGAGAATACAAGAATGCATATTTGCACCAAGATCTTTTTTATAATCACTTTATGACATATTTCACTTTTTCTGTTCTCCTGCGGAAAACTGTTCCTGTGGCAAGACAGGTTTGTCGTAAAATTGTGCAAATAGAGAGTCGGAACTCTTTTGATTTCAAAATTTGTTTTTGTTTACTGTCAAAAATTGCTTCTTTGCGCGGTCTCAATTGAAGTGGGGTCTGTTCAAAATCAATCTGGCATTCTCATAATCATCGCTATCATCATCACAGTTACTCATGGAGTGTTCTGTATATTTAGCCTATTTGTGGACAGTCCAATGGTGAAGGGCCCCAGCATGGCTTGGCTTCTGTCAAGTCTTTCATTAAGACAATGTATTGCTTTGGTGAGAGTCACTAAGGCATCAGCAAGGGCTGCGATTGTAATTCTTTCTCTAAACCTTGACATCCCTCAGAAGCTTAGTCTTGAGACTCCACAGAAACCGTCATTTAGGGCTCACTATTGTAGAACACATCCAACTGATACAGGGAACAGAGTTGCACATATTTGGGAATATCATGTTGCAATCTCACATGACTTCCTAATGGCCATGCAGTGGCAGTGGTAGAATCTAATGACGATTACCAAAATTCTTTTCCTGAAATACATTCCCCCTCCTGACACTGGGCAATTATTCAAGGCCACCCATAGGATTCAACATCGAACTTCCATATGAACACACATTTGAAGTACATTTGGTATCATTTGCCTTATTCTTTATCAACATATTGAATTTAAGTGTCCTTTCTTTAGTGCTAAAAAGCGTTGAAAAGTCTGTCAAGGCCACAAAATACGTTACAAAATTTGTCCATTACCCCAGTGCATATTTGGTGTATGTTTTCAGGTTCCATCTCAACTTATTGTGTCATCAGCATCACAATAAAATAATTCCTGATATGCACTCCTTGCATGACCTTGAAAAAGTATGTCAAAGTGACCCATATTAGCCAATATCGAATTCCGATATGTGACCGATATTTGTGGGGCATTTGATATTCTTAGGGGCCATCCCTGATTGCCAACATTTTCATCTTTATCCAAAATGACCATTCATTTTAAACCCCTCCCTTCCCCGTTTATAGCCATCATGAACATTTTCCCGCACTTAATGCAAATACAGACACTCAACATCATATAATGCGACCAAAATGCTTAGACAAAGCATCACATACAGTTTTCCTTGTCTGTGCTAAATAAAGGGAATTTATTCTTGTATAAACATTTAGCAAATAAAAGGGACAAACAAAGTGAACTTTACTTTGAAACTCATTTTTCATTTTAAAAAAGATACCAGTATCGTACAAACTCTCCAGCTATGAAGAATTGATTGATTCCAGCGACAGCTATACATATCATAAACTATGTTTTTGCAGATAATATTGTTTGATCAGGAAAATTGATGCTCAATATCTAGTCCATATGCCAATACACATAAACACAGTTCACTCAAAATTCGATTTCACCAGATCACGTCTTTTTGGGTCTTCCTCTGACTGAATGAGGATTACACCACGGGGTTGATCAGAACAGGGGTAAAAAGCAAACTGATACCTGTGGCAGGTTGAAAATTTACAGGGGAACTGAAAATATTGGATGCAGAAATCAACATTTTTTAGGGTTGAAAGTTATTGTCATCTGGCTCTGCCCCCCCCCCCTCCTTCCCCCTCTCATGGGCATTTAGAGCATAGATGAAAATGTTTACAATTATGGATGGCCCCTTAGCCTTATTTCTCAATTGTAAAATTAAGTGTCCTTTATTATGTCCTTCGTGACCTTCAAAAATAAGTCAAGGTCAGCAAAAAATTTGCGAAAATTTGGTACTTGGCCGAACAAATACTGGGTGTAAGTTTTTTGAAGTTGCATCTCGATTTGTGATCGAAATAATGAATTTAAGATACTTTTAATGCATATGATGCTTATCCCACCTCATACCACAACAAGCGCCACCTTGACCCCACATATCATAAACTTTGGTCTGTATAATATTCCTGTAAGGCTATATTGATGTAAGGGACCAATTTCAGATGTGATGACCATAAAAAATCATTTCTTGAAATGTATTCCATTCATGCCTTGCAAAATTAGGCCAAGGTCATCCATGTTATGCAATGTAAAGCTTCTACATATGGGGTACGGGGGGTAGGACGGGGGGGGGGGGAAGCTGACACTTGGCGTTTAATTCAATGTAACTGAATAAAGGAGAGAATCATGCTTCTCAATTATTCTTGTCTGATAACTTTACGTAACTGCTCAACATAATAAACACTAGTTGGCAGTTGAGCCCCCATTGTTTGTTAGATGCTGGGGGCAGCATTGTACACCTTGTCTGTCCTGGTGAGTATAAGATGCACAGTTCTAAGCCTTGTATGTATAGACATATCCTGAACTTAAGTCTTTAGTTACGTTCACTGTTTAACGTTGCCAGGTGTTTAATGTTTATATGATAATTCAAGAGTAAACTGTACATCTGTTACACAGATATGTCAAATATTTGGAAATTTGAAGGCAGGTTGACCTTGAAGGTGACTATCCCATTTCCCATCCAATCATATTTGATGGTGGGTGGGAAAAAGGACACTTAGTCTGCTGTTGAAAAACATGTACTATGTATATAGCAAGGTGAAAAAGCCCTGGAAGTCATACATGGGTGGCACTTGTCTTTTTGGGCCAGAAGCCGAATCGGAGTTAGTAGAACACATTCTTCTGTTAGAATCTAGAGGATTTGGCCTAAGTTACAGTGCATGACGTCTGTTCTTTGGCATATGAGTATTCTAAAATGTATGGCATACATGTTGATTTCTCTTCGAGAACAAAGCTGGCAGGGTTTGAATGGTTGTGTGCCCTCAGATGTAGGCACATCAGCATCAAAAAGCAAGAATCTGTATCCCTCACTGAGCTCAGTCTATGAGCAAAGTGCAAGTTCATACTTACTTCATTCTGTTGGGAGATACTAAGGCTGAAAATGGAGTAAATGACGTCCCTTGGGCGACATGTAATTGTGATGAGACAGGGTTGTCTCTTGTACACAAGCCCCCTAATGTTGTGGCAGCTAAAGGCAAACATAATGTATATGCGGCAACCAGTGGGGTAATAGGGATAATTACAACCATCATGGGTTGCTGCAATGCTGCTGGTGAATTTATTCCACCTATGATAAAGTTCCTTGCAGCAATGTAGTTTGCCATGGATCAACAAATCATACTGCTCTGTCTACCCCCCCCCCCCCCTCATTGCACCCACTGGCTGCAACTGCTGGATAGAGCAATGGATAAAAGTCTTAAAGTTAACTGGAACCAAATATGTGCACGGTTTATGTGCCTTTATCTCGAGGAAGTCATATCAAGGTATAGATTTGGCTCACTTTTCACTGAGGCATACATGAAATCAGCTACCATGGAATTTGCAATCAGTGGCTGCACTGCCATTCCATCCAATGCTTTCACGGCATCCCAGACAACATATAGACGTGCAGTGTCTATTGACGACTTATGGAAAGAAGTGCTGATGCAAAACCTTCTGGCACCTGCAAGTGCAGCCCTGGGTGAAAAGCCTACAGGAGACACCCAATCAGCTGTCCCTGAGCCTGAAGTGAGTGCTAACATATCTCTACAAAGTGTGGCGAACCCATGCAGTCGCAGCCCTATGTGATTATAACTGAGCATATAGGCCCCCTAAATACATCAGTGACTGATGACACTAGGTCTACTACAGAAGATCATTCTGGGGATAGTGATTCATGCCCTTACCCATCTCATCTTGCGCTAGTGGCATTGGAGAGTTCCCTAACACGACAGCAGAAGACATTGCTCCCTAGAAGATATGAGGAAGGCTAGCGTATGATGCACAGCAGATGTTGTGTACTGCACATGGAAAAAACTCAAAGATGCTACAACAACCCAAGGTAAACAAAAGAGGAAAATTAAATTTTCCAAAAACCCCCCTGTCCCCCATAAAATGAAGCACAAAACGTGGTAAAGCAACTTGTGGAACTACTTGTCAAAACCCAGAACCAGTTGCAGCGTAACTTCAATGAGGAATTTATGAATGACATCTTCCCCCCCCCCCCCAAAAAAAATCCCAATAAAGAGAACAATTTTACATAAAAAGATAGTAGACTTTGCAATACTTGAGGCTGCTTCAAACCTAAAACTGCAGTTTTCCGAAAATTGCAGTTGCTTGCTTAAATGTCCTAAGCTCGCTGGGTAGGCAAAGAGTACCAGTGAATTTTCCCTATCATTGCCACCAGGGCGCACCAATTAATTTCCTGACCTAACTGTCTTTAACACTTGATTTTGACCGTGCACGGTTGATTTTCAATGTCTCTTCAGAAAACGTAAGTAGTTTGTCACCTGTTCTATTTTTCACGGCCTATACACGGTGAGGTATTTCATGATCATCTTGAGGTTTTGTATAAAACAAATTATAACAACACTCATAAAACTTTTGAAAAATAAACAGAAGTCGATGTGTTAGTCGACATTCTTTGCATTTCGCGTTAAATCTATTGCCGACAGTAAACAATTCTGGATGTTTAGAGGATCGGGACACCGCTTTATAAATCTTGGATTTATATACAGATACAGAGTTTGAGTTACGTGTTGCAAGTGGTAGCTGATTCCAGAGTCTAACAGTAGAAGGAAAGAATGACTTATGGAATAAATCTGTTCGAGCTTGGAAATGGGAAAGGTCGAATGGGCGACGGGTATTGAAAGATGGCACACTGGAAGGTATAAGAGAGAATAACATATCTGGTACAAGCTTATTAACAATTCTGTACATAAGGATTAGTTTGGCTGACTCTCTACGCTGAGCCAAAGTGTGCCAGCCAACTTCTTCGTATAACCTTTCAATGCTTGCTCCGTGCATACCACCAGTCACAATGCGATCAGCCGAAAGTTGAACATCTTCAAGTCTTTCAGTATCTGAATTAGTGCAGCCACTCCACACTGGACTAGCATACTCCAAAAAAGGCCGATGAAAGAAATATATATTGTCTCTAATGTTCTTCGATCCAAAATATATTTCAAACCTTTCATAATGTTAATCAATTTATTCGCTTTTATTATATTTTCATTTATATGGCCATTCCATCGAAGATCTGAACGTAATAATACTCCAAGATGTTTGTGTTTGAATGTGTCATTCCGAACATGACCTTGAAAAATAGTTGGCGAGTGAGAGGGAGAAACACTTTTCCGAGAGACCAGCATGGATTGAGTTTTTTTAGCATTAAAAGTTACAAGCCAATCTTTAGACCACTGTTCAATGTCGGACAGATCGGTATTGAGTGTATCTGCTGCAGTAATAGGGTTTTCAACAGTAATGTAAAGAGACGTATCGTCAGCGAACGTTTTTAAATCAGATCGAATAATATCTACAATATCATTGATATATATAAGAAAAAGTAAAGGCCCGAGGACAGAGCCCTGAGACACGCCTGCTTGGATATGTCCCCAAGAAGAAGACTGACCATTGATAACCACCCGTTGATAACGATTCGAAAGATAATTGCCAAACCAATGCAAGAGATTTCCAGAAACTCCGGCTTTACTGAGCTTGTACAATAACGCGGGATGCCACACTTTGTCAAAAGCTTTACTAATATCTAAAAAATAACTCTAACGTCCTTTTGTTGATCAACAGCAAGACATAGTTGATGGTAAAGAGCAAGCAGCTGATTGACTGTAGAGTCGCCTGGTATAAAGCCTGACTGGTAGGCAGAAATTATCAAGTTTTCACGAAAAAAAATAAAAACATGTTTAAACACATTTTTTTTTCAAAAACTTTGCCAGTACAACTAAGGAGAGATATTGGTCTATAATTGTTGCATAAGGATTCAGTGCCTTTTTTATACAGCGGTGACACATTAGCATTTTTCCATTTTGAAGGAAATTCCTTCTTGGAAAGTGAGAGATTGAAAAGGTGAGTAAGGGAAAAAGAAATTGCAGGAGCAGCTTCTCTAAAAAGGTTTGCACTGATGCCATCTGGCCCAGATGCTTTAGACGTATCAAGGCTGAGAAGAGTTTCGCGCATTTCGGACTCAGTTATTATTATATAATTCAGGCAGGCGCCAGGTGGGTCAGAAATTCCGTGTGGAGTGGCTGTGCTACAATTGATATTGCATTGCTGCAGGAAGAATGAATTAAAAATATTCGCTTTGCCCGCGCTATCAGAGACAACCTTGTCATCATGTAGACTAGTTGACTGTGTTCCGTGAAGAAAATATGTGACGGTGCGCCACCAGCATTTGCTATTCCTCGAAGAATCATTCAAATCAATTCGTAATTTATCGTTATAATACCTCTCAGCACACTTTAATTCGTCTTGATCAAGATTCCTAATATGACAGAATGAACTCCAGGCATTTTGTTCAAAATTTAATCTTTTGGCTTGATCATATTTCCGTTTTGCTTGTCTCTTAAGCGAACGAAGTCTACTGTTATACCATGGCAAATCGCATGGCCGAATCTCCACCACTTTGTTCGGAATAGATCGAATAGGCGCTTCCATAAAAAGATCTGACCATGCTTCGCAACAAGAATCACCATCGTCGCTAGTAAAACAAGCGTCCAATTTAAAGAATAAAGATATGATCTAAACGTATGGAAATCCGCTTTACTATATTCCCAAATATGACGTTTGTATGCCGCCCCCGTCGGCTGACGAAATATTAACTTAGCCGCAACGACAGAGTGGTCACAACTAGCTAACGGGGGCACCACACAAACATCGCAAACAAAATTGGGAAAACTAGAAATTATGTGATCTAGACATGTTGCAGAGATCAATGTGATACGCGTGGGCTCATTAACATGAATTGTAAGGGAGTTCATTTGAGCAAAGTTAACAAGTTTATGACCAGATGTAGTATAAAAATCTGAATTTAAATCACCAGTTAGTAAAATATTTGAGAAACCCGAGTTCCTAGCGAGGTCTAGACTGTCTTGGAATTTATTCCAGAAAGAGACCGAAGAATTCGGAGGACGGTAAATAACTCGTAATAAGAATTTATGATTATGTAACCTAATTTCGCATACATTCATACGAAGTCCATATATTTATTCTTTTCAAAGGAATATGTAGCTTTTCTTGTTAAGATGGAACAGTTTTATGATATTAAAAGTCCTATTGGGGCATTATATAATGCGGCAAAGCATGCTGGAAGGGAGCCCTCTGCCCCTCCCCACAATGTGTATGTATGTATGTATGTATGTATGTATGTATGTATGTATGTGTGTGTGTATTTATGTATGTATGTATGTATGTATGTATGTATGTATGTATGTATTTATGTATGTATGTATGTATGTATGTGTGTATGCATGCATGTATATGCATGCTTATATCTAGACTCATTCTCAAAGAGCCAATGTTCGCTGGCTTCATTATAATGATAAAGATTATAATGTTCTCGACTGGAAAGTTGTACCAAATCGATACGGCTTATTATATCTATCTCTCTCAATGCTAATCAAGACAGTTCAGACTTAATTGATAGCTATCTTCTCTCCCTACAATACGAGCGATAAATCATATCTGTTGACGTGGTCCAAACTTTGACTTGAATCTACATTTTGAAGTCCGTGTTTGAAGATCATTAAAGTAATGGTCTCTTTTGAAGAATTTCAATTGTTATGCCTACACCGCGAGATTATGCCAACAGGTACAACGTTCCACAGGCCTAGTTACTCACGACAATGAAAAAGACAAATATAGCTAGGCCTAGGCATATACTATTATTACTAGTATTAGCACTTACTGGTACTGCAGCCTGTTTTGGAGTGCACCACAAACTCACACCTTGCTAATTTTTTTTCTTTGTATCAGCTTTTGTTCAAAATTTAGGCCTACTTGAACATTATCACCATCATCACTAGCACAACTATCATCATCATTTCCTTAGGCCTTATTATTATCATCATCATTACTTCAGGCCTAATACGAAACATGCAGATTAATTTCCCGCAATAACTGCATACCTGATTGCCTAGCCTCGCTTGGAGAGATACAGGTCGGTGCCTGTGTGGACAAGTGGGATATTACTAATATTTGGAAATAAAGAAAAGTTAGTAAAGGTAAGCCTACATGAATTTTTTCTTATAGCTTGGGAAGTACTAGAAGAATACCAGTTAAAATGAGTTTAGCATTTGTGATCTTAAAATTTCTCCAAAAACCCCACCAATTTTGTGAGAAATGAGCATACTATGGTCATGTCTGTGACAGTGATGTGACCCGCACGTCCCTTTTTATACCCCTTATTTTTGCTGGTAAACCCAGGCCCTATCGGTTTCCCTTGGCCATATAAACCCAGTGTGCCAAGCCAGTTTGTTAAGTGTAACCCGCCTGGACATCGGTGTGATTCTAATGACTGGTGGACACATGCCACGTGTGAATCGATATCTAAACATGATTATGATTTGCTAAAAACTGCTACAGCACCATGGTACTGTTCCAAATGCATTTTTTCTAATCTATCTTTTGGTGACTCCTGTCACATTTTGACACTTCTATGGACGATTTTCCTAACCCAGTGGACAGTGACACATCTATACATGAAAAAAGTCTCAACTTAAGTTTATAAAGCGTATGAAATGTGCTCACCTTATGTCTGTAGCCTAATGTCTAAAATTAACTGCTTGCAAATTATGCTTTCTTCTAAAATCATTGACGTCATCGTCATTTCAGAATCATGGTTAAATGAGTGAAACAGTGATGATGAACTACATATTTATGGCTTTAACCTGGAACGATTTGACCAAACTCATGGACGTGGCGGTGGTATATCTATGACGTATATTAGTGATAGATTTTCCCATGAAAGATTGCTGATTCCAGAGGACCCAAGGCCACGGCCTGAGCCTGTGAGAGGCCCTGGTCTTGAAGCCCTCTAGATCAAATTTAAGATACCCTAAGACTCACCCGTTTTACATGTGTGGACTCTATAGATCAGCCAGCAGCTCAGTTTCAGATGACGTGTTTAACCTTCCGGCTCGGATTGATTCTTTATGCCTGTATGGAAGTAGAATTTACAATTTAGGTGACTATGGTTCCATGTGTGATGCTTCAAAGAATCATGTTACTTGGTTGCTGCAGTCCAGTTTACTCAACTTATTATTAAGCATAAGTGACTACTCTGCAAGTATCATTGATCACATGTATAGAAGTAAACCCAACATGAACTTTGGTGTGATTCCCTGTGGGCACAGTGATCATAGCCTAACTTTTGTACCCAGAAAGGGCTTTAGACCCAAAGGAAAAGTTAAAATTGTACAGGCTAGAACTTAACGTCATTTTGACACCCTTCATTTTCAAGCCAATTTAGACCAGCGTGATTGGTCCAGCATTGATTTTGACCCAAATCCGCCTTCTGCTTGGATTAGTTTTAAAGAAATCTTTCTTCCAATATGTGGAAAACATGCCCTCATGTAAATATTATCTCATTACATACCGGTCCTTGATTTTTCCGTATATTCACCAAGATTTAAGACGACAATTGCATGTTTAAATTCTTCATTAAAAGAGCTTTCGTTTAAGTACCAACATGCCTATAGTCTTAAGTCAGTAGTTCTGGCACTGCCTGGCAAGCCATGCTGCAGCTGCCGCAAAGGTAGCTGCAGCATGACTTGCCAGACAGTGCCGCCTGTTGAACAAATTAAGGTCGGGTGGTCCCCATAAGTGTCCCCATGCAACTTTAAAGCAATTACCTTAGCAGTTTTCAAGATTTTTGAACACTTTGCCAAAAAAAATCATTAAAAAATCTAAATATCAGGGCGAGTGTGGCCGTTTCAACAAATTTGGTCGACACCTACCTAAAGTACATCCCCCACCAAGTTCAAATGAATCTGGTTGACAGTTTTGGTGAATTGGAAAATGTGAATGGTGGACAGATGGACGATGGACCATACTGCTCAGTCAGCCCTCTTGTTTACCAATTATCAAATTTTTACATCAGCTGACTTGTCAGCTGAGGTATAAATTAGGGACATAGAGTATCACTACTTGGCAAACAACTTTGTTTAATCCTCTCACAAGCTACATGTCTACTAATATTTAGAACAATCCAAGTCATGGGTTTTGAGAGGTCAAAAATAACTTTAACAGACAAAAATTTATTAAAAGAAAGAAAGAAAGAAAGAAAGAAAGAAAGAAAGAAAGAAAGAAAGAAAGAAAGAAAGAAAGAAAGAAAGAAAGAAAGAAAGAAAGAAAGAAAGAAAGCAAGCAAGAGGGCTGTGTGAACAGCCCACCCTCAGCTGACCTTGACATTCAACCAATAAGTCCCACTCTGGTCTAGGGGATGAGGATTTTGAAAAAGGAAGTAAAAAACGTGAGTTCCCATTGCAACAGAGAATCACCACCTACTGACCAATTTTGTTTAATCCTCCCGCAAAGTACATTTTGAATGTTACAGAACAATCTGAGTAATGGGTTTGTAAAAAAAAGTCAAAAATGGGGAAAAATGTTTTTAAAAAATTGCAGCACCACCTGTTGAACAAATTTAGGTGTGGGGTCTCCCAAAGTGTCCTTACGTAGTTTTAAAGCAATTGGCTGAGCAGTTTTGAACAGAATTTTGTAAGACTTTGTCAAAAAATTAAACCACAAAAAAAAAAAAAAAAAAAAAAAAAAAAAAAAAAAAAAACTAATAAGCAATATGATTGAAGATTTTGGAGAAGTCTAGAATGAGAAAAAAACACGAAAATTCGTTGAAAAATAGATAAAAATATTACAGTGCCACCTGTCCCTCGAAAATTCATTAAAAAATCTAAATATCATATGGAGTGTGGCCTTTTGAACGAATTTGGTCGAGAAAAAAATATGAAAGTCCAGGTACATGCCCAACAAGTTTGAAGTGAATCTGTGTTGACAATTTTGGAGAAATTGAAAATATGTATTTCTGTTACAATCCCCATTGACTTCCATGGTAATCAATAGGAATACACACATTAATGAACTGGTACCCAAACTGAAAACTTCTTTAAAAATCAGGGATCCAGATTATCACCACCCAGTGAACACCTTGGTTTAACCCTTCTACTAACTACACTTCCATCGAGTTTCTTAACCATCTGAGTAATGGTTTTGGAGAAGTCAAAAGAGATCCTCAAAATTCAAAAAATTCATTTAAATAAAGAGAAAAAACAGTGCCATCTGGTGAACACTTTAAGGCCTGAGGGTCCTCAGAAGTGTCTCTATGCAATTTCAAAGAAATCTGCTTGCCGGTTTTGGAGAAGATTTTCAAGTTTTGGCATACAATGAAGAAAAAATCACTGGAGACTGATCATTTGAACACACATGGTAGAGAGACACCAAGATACATCCCCCACCAAGTTTCAAGTGAATCAATCTTACAGTTTTTGAGAAGTCAGAAATGTGAATTGTCGAAGGCGGGACGGATGCTGACACTGATGCCGACAACGGATGAATGACCATCCTATAACCTTTTGAATATTAAAAAGATTATTTTTAATGCCCCTGATTTGCATATATAAAATTTAAAAATCTTGACTACATAATACAATATGCACAACTTCACTGCTAAGTCAATCATCATAGCAAATTTGGCATTTCTAGGTATCGCTGTGTTTCAGAAAAGCTCCCGACAAAGTCAAGGTATGAGTAAATAAATAAATAAATAAATAAATAAATAAATAAATAAATAAATAAATAAATAAATAAATAAATGAATGAATGAATGAATGAATGAATGAATGAATGAATGAATGAATAAATAAATAAATAATTCCAGGAGAAACAAAATGTCTGTGTTAGTACATGGACATCATAAATAGCTAGAAAAGAATATTTGCTTCACAACAAATCTGTGTGGGTGCCTTCAAAATGAGAACAGTTTGAAAGGCTACACTTTGCCATTGCTCAACATAATCTAAATTTTCAGTACAAGCCTTATTTGCATCAATTAGAATGCCACAACTTTGGCTCATGGTTTATGTAATGCATGTATGGCACAAACATATAACTTGAAGTTGAAATGGTGCCTCTATCTATAATAGTTTTGAAGTTATTCAAGATTTAATTTTGTGTATTCACTAAAAATCATACAACTTTGGTTCTTTGAATGCGGCTATGTCACAAACCTTTAAATTGAAGTTGGAATGGCACCTCTGTAATAGTTTTGAAGCTATTCAAGATCTTAATCTTGCATGCTCACCTAATTTGCATTAGTTAAAATCCTACAACTTTGGTCCACGGTTCAAATGATGCTGCTTTGCCACAAAGATATAAATTGAAGTTGCAATGGCACCTCTATCTATTGTAGTTTTGAAGCTATTCAAGATTTAAATTTTGTGTATTCACCTCATTTGTATGAATTAAAATTCTACAGCTTCCTTCATGGTTTATTGCATGGGGCTATGTCACAAACCCATTAATTGAATTTGGAATGGCACCTCTATGTATTATAGTTTTGAACCTATTCAAGATTTAAATTTTGCATATTCCCCTAATTTGCATAAATACATATTCTACAACTTTGGCTCATGGTTCATTGGATACAGCTTTGAAACTTATAAATTGAAGGTGGAATGGCATCTCTATCTGTAATAGTTTTGGAGATATTCAATTGTTAAATTTTTCAATGCCCCTAATTAGCATGATTTAAAAATTCTAAAAACTTTCATTCACTGTCCATCATATTGGCAGGTGTCACAAACCCACACATGGACATTGAAAGTTTGTGTCTATCTGCAAAAGTTTGGAAGATATGGAGCTTTTAAAATTCTAATTGGCCCTAATTTGCATAATTTTAAACATGATCACCATTCCAAACAGTGTGCACAATTTCTGGTAGGTCAGTCACCATGGCAAGTGTAGTGTTTTTTTAGAAAAAAAGTGCCCGAGAAAAACTCTGGACAAATTTGGTTGTAAAGAAGAAAGATGGGAGGAAAGAAAACTAGAGAAGCAGATTTGCTTTGACACAGAAATCTGTGTGGGTGCCTTCTAGGTCAGGATTATTTACAATGTTGCATTACATTTGCTGACAAGGACAGATTTTCGGACTTCAGACTGGGAATTATTTGTAGGTTCTGGAATTCGGTAATAGAGATCAATGGTGTGTCTGTAACAGGGTCCATACTCATCATCGATTATCAATTTCCATGACTTTTCATGACTTTCTTTAAAACAACAAGACTCAGAGAGTATAATTTTATTCAAGTGTGGGGTCTCAATTGAGAGATTCTACAATTTCATGGAGTGTTTAATGAAATAGCTACATGCAGGATCAACAAAAACTATTCTACATGGGATATGAACAATTATGATGAATGAAATAATTCTCATGTATAACTTCACTTCAGAAGGAGCCCCAAAATTCTATTTCATGTTCGGAACGAGTGGGACTCGAACCTGCAACCTTTGGCACCAGTCGCCTAGCTGAAATGGGAAACGCACATATCCACTCGACCAAATCCCCATTCCTAAAAAGAATGGTTCAATGGAGGTAGTTATGTGCGAGTGCCATATCAACACGGTAATGCAGTATATTTACTGAGTCGGCATTTATTTCCAGAATCGGGGACTTAAATCCACCAGCATTAAGGAAATGCCGAAAATATATATTTCATGTTCGGAACGAGTGGGACTCGAACCTGCAACCTTTGGCACCAGTCGCCTAGCTGAAATGGGAAACGCACATATCCACTCGACCAAATCCCCATTCCTAAAAAGAATGGTTCAATGGAGGTATGACTTTCCGTGACTTTCAGCCAAATTTAAAAAAATTCATGTCTTTGCAGCCCTGGATTTTAGACAAACCAGATTCCATAACTTTTCAGATTTTCCATGACCTGTACAGACCCTGTATAATATAGAATATGTTCAATTGTCACGTGTGCCAAGTTTGCATATGTTAAAATCCTATAGCCTTGCTTCAATGTTCAACATATAGGGCTGTATCACAAACCTATACATAGATGTTGGTTTGGCATCTCTATGCATAATAGTTTTAAAAGATATTCAAAATTTAAATTTTGTATATGTGCCTAATTTGCATAAATTAAATCCTACAACTTTGCTTCGCTATTCAAAAGATAGGGCAGTATCACAAATCCATAAATTGAAGTTGGTTAGGCATCTTTATCTATAATAGTTTTGAAGATAATCATGATTTAAATTTTGCATATTTGCAAAATTAAAATTGTACAACTGTACTTCAGAGCCCAATGGATAGGGCTTCATCATAAACCTATGAACTGAAGTTTGAATGGTATCTCTATCTGTGATAGTTTGGAAGATGTGAAGCTTTTAAAATTTTAATTGCCCTTAATTTGCATAAATATGAACATGACAATTCAATACCCAGGTGCATAACTTCATTGGTAGATGAATCTATGTGCCAAATATGGGGATCGCAGGTGCAGCAGTTTCTGAGATTCCGTGAGGACAAATTTGGGTGCTATGGAAACTAGAAAAGAAGATTTGCCTCAAGACAACTTTGTGTGTGCCTGTAAAAGTTGTAAATATGGCTAGACGAAAATTTTAAAGTCCAAAGACCTTGACCTTGACCTTTAGAGGTCACATGTAAATAAAGAAATTGTGCGGTGTTGCAATTCCTGCAATTTCGACCTAGTTATGGCTAGATGAAAATTTCAAAGGGCCAAATAACCTTGACCTTTGACCCTTAGAGGTCACACATCGAGCTAGAACAAGCCAGGCCGCGAAGCAGTCATGGAAAGGAGTGAAGGAAGGACCGCTTTGCAGCTTAGCTTGTATTAGCTCGATGCTATGACCATCCCCTCATTTATTTTTATAACTCATTTATTTTTATAATATTCATTAGCTATTTTGTTTTATAACGAATGAACTTAGAAAGGGTCTTATGAAAGACTTGAATGTCTGGGTTCGTACCCAGACGTAATTATTGTTTTTCAACGGCTTGACCCATCATGCAATGTGAAAATAGCATCCTTGAGAAACTCCATTTACCAGAAAAATAAAGTTGTTCCTGTATTTGGGACTTTTTTTTCTAAGCGCCCTGAAACATTATGAGAGAGAGAGAGAGAGAGAGAGAGAGAGAGAGAGAGAGAGAGAGAGAGAGAAGAGAGAGAGAGAGAGAGAGAGAGAGAGAGAGAGAGAGAGAGAGAGAGAGAGAGAGAGAGAGAGAGAGAGAGAGAGAGAGAGAGAGAGAGAGGAGAGAGAGAGAGAGAGAGAGAGACTTTTTACCTATACTGGCAGCTGTTCATGAAATGCCATTTTGAGGACCCTTATCTGTTTCTGACCTTTCGACTTCCAGAGATGTCAGTTGTGGCTCACATAACAGTTATCACCATGAGTTATCACTAGGTATCATGCTTACCAATAGCTCAGGGCCAGAGTGTTATCCATATATACCTTCTGGGTGGAGTTCATAACACAGTGCCAACAAAGTTTCACCCGCTAAGCAAGTTAAAAGAAACCACGCTGGTTAAGTGTGTTAAAACAAAGGGCTCAGATCACAGGCTGCACCTGCGTCCCGCAAAGGTCACCAACTAAGAATATAGACCAATTTCTATTGGTCAAAAGGTATAAATAGTTTGCATTAGGTTTCATTATCTAGACTTTTAATTGGTGAATATATCCATCCTTGGACAACAGCAGGGCTTTTGCAATTTGTAGGTCTCCCAGCCCAAGACAAATCAAATTCCGATAAGGGCCAGTTAAATTTCAAAGCACTAGCCCTGCAGGCAATCAGAAATTTTAGTTTTCCAAATGAGATTTACATAGATGGAGAAACAAGTTTGAATGGAGGAATAGTAAAATGTGGAAAACTACAAACCGGAGGACTACAGCAGATAAAATAAATAAATAAATAAATAAATAAATGAATGAATAAATAAATAAATAAATAAATAAATAAATAAATAAATAAATAAATAAATAAATAAATAAATAGATAAATAAATAAATAAGTGCAGAGCCCTGCAACAGGTATGCCCACTCTAAAATCTTCAGGCCTATTGGTTCATGTTGTGAATATTCAACACTAACAAAGTTTTTTCCCGCTCTTTTTAGTTTTAATGACACAACGCATCACACAAGGAACAACATAAAACAATTACAAATATAATCAGCACCAATATAGAATAAATGCTTAAATTAAACGTCCATGCTCAAGAAAAGATGAAAGTATAAAAAATTACGATGTCGTTAGAAAGAGTATATATGTGCATATTTATAATTTACCTGTTCTTTTGTTTCTTAAATAAATTTTGCCATTCCCATGAAATTCATAATGTAATTTTATTATTTCAAAATTGCCAATGACTTGTGATATGTTTGTGAACAAAAATTTCTTGGTTTCATTACTTTTTTTATTTTAAATTCCATAATGATCTTTATTTCAATCAATACATATCACAAAAGAAACCCCACATGTGCTTAATCTCGGCATTCAGTGGTAACCATGGGGCTAGGACGCAGTTTCATGTTCTGCTGCAGAAGTCATATTAAGAGAGCCAGTATTCCTTTTGTTAAGTTTTCACTGGGAGAGGTTGGGGATGACAAGCAAAGCCCAGCATGGGTCAACTTTACGAGTCAAAATACAACACTAATAAAAGTATTAGGTTTAATCCTATGCGTGTTGTAATAAAGTTTAACTGTTTTATTGGAGAAAGTACATTTTCACAAAAAAAAAAAAAAAAGTTGTTGCATAGAAATATCAACCTTAAACATGGCTGTTAGGAAAATATGACCCATTGCATATTATGCAAGCTCCTCTGTACTGTGGTCCTGTGCATGTCCTCATATTGTTGTAAAATTTAAACCATGTAAAAAGGGCCATGTTAATCTCTCGCATGTTTTGTTATCTGCCTGACAAGTAGGTACGTTTAACAGGCTTTTGCAAGAAGCGTACACGTGTATTGTTCCCATACACCATTTACTTCTAGAAACAATCACATATACTTGGGCCTCCTGATGGGTTTCTGAAAATTATGGCCGTTTCCCACGTCACGTTTTACTAGATTCTCCCAGGTGCCTTCACTTCTGTCAAGTAAAAAATAACTGGCTTTTAGATGAATTGAATGTCAGTTACCATTGGGATATTATATATTTTAAATTTAAAAAGAATTACCAATTTGTTAATTTTTTGGTGCTAAGTCATTCATAGAGAAAATATTCCAGTTCTTTGTATTGCAGGTTTGTGGAGTGACATGGACTCCAGCAACACATCTGGCTCAGATAAAGTTTGACGAGAGTCCTATCTGGCATTCATAGGATAAGCATGGCACCCAAAATGAGGACGTTCAAGTATGCACAAGATAAAAAGTCCCAAATTTACCAGAACATCATCTCTTGATGGTCTGGTGTATTCTCTGATGTGACCTGACAGGCATATGTTGACTTACCTTATCAAAGTGGCGATTGTTGGCTTTGGATATTGTTTACCCTCAATGAAATTGCAACATTGGCCTCATTCTAATTGTGACAGGAATATGTTTACTGAAATAAAAATGCTTTTAACACTTCTCAACTGTTTCTTAGCTTGTGAAAACATTTACAGCTAACTGCTTTAAAAGTAAATAAATAAAAAAAAATAAATGAAACAACATATAAATAAATAAAGACCAAAAATGTGGAAAGAACTGATGCAAATGCATACGGTAAAATTTTATTGCAAAACTTGACAATAACTATTTTTGACAAACATATACAAGAACTTTACCAGTGACAGCTATCCAGGAATGCAGGTGTTGTCATTATTTGATGCCACACTGTGTAGGGGCTTTTACAAAATGAATCCTCTAGTTTTCTGCCATAGGATCCATCTACTCTTTTTCATGGAGAAACTCAGTTGGTCCAATTCATCAAAATTTTGTAAAGCGTATTACTGATGGTAGCATGCAATATAAAAGTGCCAACGTATGTAGGTGTCTCCCAGATAAAAAAAAATGGACAACACACTCACAAAATCATGACAAATGTGATATTTGACAAGCTAAACAGAACTCCATATACCAGCACTACATTTTTGACAGATGACTCTTCATAGTAAGTACAATGCAGCCAAAGTACAGCAGTCCAATTTGCCCCAAAACAGGTCTTCTCTTGCATTTCTACCCTTTACTGCCCTCTGGTGACAAAATTTATCATTAATAATTCTGACTGCCCGTGAAATCTTTGCATATTGACATAATAAAAAATTATCCCAAGGATGCTCTTTTTTAATTTTTTGTTGTGCAACAAAAATGTGCACCCACCTTGTATTACGACATCCATATTCATAATCATGAGGCTGCCCCAAACAAAACTTACACTGCCCGCTGTCAAAAGCACCTTTGTATACCTGTCCAAAAAAATCCACCAACTAATTGCATTGAAAGTGTTATTTCATACCTGTCAAGTCTCCACCATTTGGTGGGAGTCTCCCACTTTTAGACCTTGCTCTTTAGAATTTTTGGTCCAAATTTGGTTAATTTTAGACACTCTCCCCCATGCAGACAAAAATCTCCCTATTTCTTGTCATAGGATGTTGACAGGTATGATATTTTCAAGTTTTGCCACTACATGTGTCTTATTTCCAATAAATCCAAGCTGGCCTGTCTGGCACTATAATTTTAGCATGACTATGAATGCTGTTTTTTATCATTACTGTTAAAGATATCTAACAGGATAATTACTAGACATTTTGGGGTATTTTACCCACTCTCCATAATACAACGATTTCAATTTAAAAAAAAAAAAAAATATCCACCTTTAGAGGCCCAGATGTTGATACTTGATATCAAGAGTACAAACCATAAAACTGGGTTCAACTTTTTGTGTTCTTTGATAAACCATTTAATGGCCAATATAATTTCCACTTATTTCTCTCATACTAGCTTTAATTTTGTGCTTTTAGAAAATAAAGCACCAAAGTTTCAGAAGAGCTACAACAAAATATACCATGTTATCATGTTATCTCTTCCACCTCCTTTCTCTCTCAAGCCCCCCCCCCCCCCACACTATTCTGATCCACTAAAACCCAAAATGGTGCTATGTGTTCTGATTTTGAGCATATGATTTAATTCACCTACAATATTTGAAGTACTGCTCTTCAATTGAACCTCACAAATGTTCAATTTCTTCAGTGACACAAGTTCTTCAAAAAAGGGCCAACATGGCACCTCTGAGCAACAGCATTCTGGTTGGTGCACGAGATATGCTACATCCCCTACTGCCTCAGACGGCTGTCCATCCAAGTCTCATAACAGGAGGCAGGTAGGGGATAACACAACTGTCACATCTGTAGATTGTGTGGGTAGGCTCATTAAAAACATTTACACAACATGGTAACAAAGAGTACAAGAGGTTTACAATCAGGTCCAAACCTGAAACTGTGTGGTCAGACACATACATACAGAGGTCAATAAACAATAAATATTGATGACACTAGTGTGATGACAATGATGATGATAATGATGATGATAAAATGAAATATGAGCAATATACTATACTACCTAAAATTCTAGCTCATACATAATTTGCAGTTTTTCTTTTGCTCATTTCTTCACTTAATCTTGTTCATTAATGCAACATAACAGCTTCTAGCGGAAACTGCATAAAATAATTTATCGCCAACTATAAGCATCTCATAAGTTTTTAGTGCTTGTTCTTTGTCAAAACAATAAAAATAAATCAAATAAGCAAACTATCCTGACTTGAGTTTTGCAGGCAAATTACTCTAATAGGTCAGGCTAGAAAAAACTTGGTGTGCCCACGCATTTGAGTGCATATGTGCAACACATATTTGGATATTTTACATTCTAAGAAGTTATATAAAACACAAAACAACAAGACTGTGACAGTCCTGTGCTCAGCTTACCTTGCATCCACAACAAGAAGTGGTCCTGTGACCTTGGGAATAAAGTGAAGATCACCTTTCTAAAAATAAAGTATAGACCCAGATCTTTCACATGGATTGCGAAACCGGCCAAGCCTATATTAATCATTCTCCATGGCACAGATCGTGGCGTATACTTTCCTGCCTACTTATTTTGGTAGAGGAAACCAAAGGACTCTGAGAAAACCATCATGCACAGTTCGAGTGGTAGGAACTCTTTCCACTTGCTTCCCCGACTGTAAATCGAAACCGGGTCGCAGAGGGTGAAAGGCAAGCGTGTTGCAGCTCCACCAACCGTGCGCCTTTTCTTGAAGAAATCAAAATGCTTGCTCAACAGCCAGTCTTACTTCAAATAGTTTTCAAGTTATTGAGTGAACAGTACAATTAATGAAAGTGGCTGTGTGACCTTGGGAATGAAGTCAAGGCCTTTCGTGTACTGTGTAACTCTGGCTCACATACATTAGCATTAAAGTTCCAGCTCAAATAGTTCACCAGTTATCAAATGCAAAGTTAACAAATTCAGCAAATGGCTGTTTGTCCTTAGGAAAGAGGCCAAAGTCAACCATGTTTTGTGTAAGTGTTGCCTTTATATCTAGAAATGTCCCCCATGCAATTTCAAAGCAATCTGCCAAGCTGTTTCACAGAAAAAGAGCTTTTTAAGATTATGCCAAAAAGTGAAGAAAAAATTCATAAACTTTTTAAAAAAAATCACAAGAACAATTCAGTAGAAAGTAACCCAAAGTACATCTCACCAATTTTGAAGTGGATCTGGCTAATGGTTTTGGATAAATAGAAAATAAGAATTGTGGATGGACAGATGAGTGACCACCCTGTAAGCTCAGCTGACTAATAAGTCAGCTGAGCTAAAACCTAAACAAACGAGAAATGACACAATAGGTGTTAAACAAAGGAGAGCTCTCACTGCCCCATTTCCCACAGAGTAAAGGATCACAATCGTCCCACATCATTTAACCTTTAACCCTACAGCAGCCCCCCCACCTCTGACCATACTCCAGCTTGCATTTTATTTCCAGGTCACTGCTGGGCTGAAACTGTGGAAGGATATTTCAACCTGGTCTTTGAGTTACACTTCACAGCTTTCATTCAGCTGTAATGACAAAGTACAGGTACAGCCCCTTACAATACACACATCCCAGTTTTCTGTGCTCATATGGAATTCTGGATTTCTGTTATGATGGCAATGTCAGAGGCAGACGGAGAGCTAAACATTTCTTATTTTCCATAAAAAATATCCCAAACCAGCTTAGTTAGCATTGATATGGAACATCTGTGGTCATTTCTTATCTTTTATTCTTTTTTTTTTCTCCATTAACTCGGAACTCTCAGCAAATTTCAGAGAAGAAGAAGAACGGTTCACTCACTGCCTTCACTTGGCAAGAGTCAAGATCCAAATGCTATACATGCATAAAGCAAGGATCAGGTGTGGGCAGCTATATAAATGGACATCAGTTACATACCCAATGTCATTGAAATGTTAACTTCTATACTGTGTGTATACACTGTCTGTTGTCTCCAGGGTAAACAACCTTTAATCTTAACAAAGTGCTTGAACTCATGAGCCCATACCAACACATACAGAGATGCTGCTGTACCAATGCCAGTAGTAGCAGCAGTAGCAGAATGCAATAGAATGTACAGGATGTACATACAACATACTTTATCATGTCAGTGTTTGACAAAGTGCCAGGCATATTCTTGGACTGAACACAGCAATGCTATACAGTTCATCCAGATACCTGGGCTCTTCTGATGAAGTCCTTCAGTTTTGGGAATTTTGGTGTCAAGTCATGCCACTGTTACTGCATCTACATTTGAATGCTGCTAAAATACAAACAGGACTTATTTTCAGTTTTTTTCCCCCTTTTCAACCTTTCACATCATTAGACACAGGTTGCTTGTGAGTTGTTTAGATTATCCATTACGTCATCCAGAAAGCAGCATGCATGAACCTGCCTGCGCCATTTTACTGATGCATTGCGGGCCAGGTGGTACCTGACTGCGCCATTTTACTGATGCATTGCGGGCCAGGTGGTACCTGCCTGCGCCATGTTACTGATGCATTGTGGGTCAGGCTGTACCCACCTACACCATGTTACTGATGCATTGTGGGCCAGGTTGTACCTGCCTGTGGCATGCTACTGGTGAATAATGGGCCAGGTTGTACCCGCCTGCACCATGTTACTGAAGCATTGTGGGCCAGGTTGTACCTGCCCGTACCATGTTACTGGTGCAGTGTGGCTCAGGTTTCCCAGAGCAGCCATGTCTGCTGTTGTATCTGTGCCATAGTACTGATCATGAAACTATTCAGTGGTGATGTATGGGCTCATAGAATGCAAACACCTCTTCATTGATGGAACTTTACATCAAAATGAAACTCTGAAGCAATAAATTTTTTATTCATGACTAGTTTGTTCCAGTGGAGGAGTGCTCCACTTGCTTCATAAACATTTCATCTCAAAAAAAAAAAAAAAATAAAAAAAAAAAAAAAAAAAAAATAAATACATTAAAATAAAAAATCCACACACAGAGGCTGACTTAAATTATGTGGCATGGGTTCAGATATTGCAGTCTTCTGTGACACATGATTCAAGCTATTAAGATCATTTAAACTGCATATCCTGCACAGTATACCTGTTATGTCTTCCAAGAAGACAACACATTCTTCACATGTGTAGTGACACATTCAAGGACTTGTGTAAAGTTCAGATAGTTCCTTCCAATACCAGTGATACCCTGTTTTCATGCAAGAATCCAGTCACCACCAGTAATTTATAAGATGTTTTAGCCCTAAAAGGGACATGTAACATCCCATATTTCAATCAATGTTATAAGAGAAAAGTGCTCTATCCCACATGTTGCTGTCTTGATTGTCTGTATTCGCCTCCAAGCAGGCAACCGTGATGAAAAACACTGTGTGTAAAATAACTGTTCTCCTGCCTTGTGGAGCTGCAAACACTCTCACGATTCAATGTGAATTACATCAGTGTCACCATCTGGCTGTTTTGGTTGCATTGTTATTTGCCACAACCAATGGGCACTTAAAATGTGAATGTAACAGCATCCACATTGCACTCTGCCTGAATTTTAAAACAACCTTCACCTGGCTTCTATGTCTGGACACCAGGTGGAGTTGCTGCACTTGCACTTGCCTCTGCCACAAACAAGACTTCACATCTCTGTTTTTACCTCATCACATGGCCACTATGCATGCATTGAAGAACAATACTAGAATCTTCAATTTGATGTGATGACCTTTGTAAGAGTGTGCAAAGATAAGCACTTCTCAAGTTGCCAACTTCTTGACAACTTCATATTGCCTTGCATACTGTCAGGCTTCACTTCATCTTTATAAATATATGAATGGCATTTAGCATGGAAATGGAGCATAAGTTGCGGCTTAAGCATCTGAAACACAAACAATCCACTGTCTTCTTGTGTTTTTCGGGAACATGCATTCCGCAATGTCTCAACAAAACATACACTATGTACAGTATAGGTAATCTGTGACGTCTGGTACAGGGTTCTAAGTGCTTGTCATCTCTCCATTGTTTGTTGTTATAGACACCATCTCGGGACCATCTGTTGTTTGCATGATGAGGGTGTGGTCTGTGGCCAGCATGTCCTGCATCGTTGATGAGCCATTCTATAATAACAAAAAATATCTTTGAAGGACAGCAATCAACAGGGTCGCCTCCTTCCAGGAGAAGAGTATGCCTAAGGAAATCACATAATAAACTCTCTTTTACTTTTCCTATTTATCTTGTCTGTCTCATGAGACCACAGTCTTTACAAACCACTCTGAGACATGCTTTAAATGTAGCTTTTCAAGACAGCAACTTCTGCATATTGCAAATCTGTTTGTGCTGGTAATAGATTCAATCCTAATTTATGAGGAGCAATTTGTATCTTAAGGTGTCAATGTGGGAGAAAAAAGGAAATGAAAAATGTGACTGTTTACTGCATGCCTCACAGTATTTACTGTACCAGATGCTGGTCACAGAAGTGGACTGTCTAACCCTTGCCTGGTCAGAATAACACTGAGTCAGCATACCCCTTGCCTGGTCAGAATAACACTGAGTCAACATACCCCTTGCCTGGTCAGAATAACACAGAGTCAGCAGCTTTCCTTGTGGGGTAGGAGAATCACCCAACCCACAACAAGGAAAGCTGTTGACCTAGTCTGTGTCATCATGATAGGTTTCATCTACAATTTTATGCAAAATGGTTTCCATCAAGATGAAATTTAAGTTAAAACATTAATGCAGACAACAATCCACATGTGGCCACTTTGGGGGGCTCTCACAGAAAAGGGTTACATATTCTGTTTTGAAATGCAGAATTTGGTAACTTTGGGGTGACTTGAGCAGGTCTGTTTTGGAACACGGGGTTTGGTTTGACAGCTTAGAAACATATGGTGTTACATGTATTGTTAGCTGTTATGTAAAGGTTTAATATGCATAGAGGTACAACATAAGCAGGGTTTCCACCAGAGGGTAAAAAGGGTAAAATAGCATACCCTAAAAACATCTCAAGGTTACTTTTGCTTTTCCTTAGATTTTAGCAGAAAAGAACAATTTTAGCATATGTTACCCAGAAATACCCCATCAAGTCTTCATTATTAGAATTTTTACTTGAGAATATGAATATTTGAGTACCCTTAAAAAAAAAGATGCCAATCTGTCAGGGTGCTGCAGCATCTCTCTCCTGGTATAACATAATGATTTCAATCTGAGTCCACAGTGCAGACCAATACATTTGTTTGGTTCTTTGGTACCTACAGTAGTGCTGTGCCCTGTGACATATATATGTACACGTACACATGTTTGTGACAAGTTTACCAAATATTATTTCATAATTATGTAACACAATCTCGTCCATGAATTGACCAAAACTCAAAACATGCAGACCTTATGACATGGTTGAGTATAGACAGATTTGTTTTACATAGGTTGTGAAAGAAGTCAGCATTGACTTATCGAGTCACTCTCCATGGCTCAGATGCTGGTGTATATGTTCTACCTTGTCTGTGATGGAGGAAACCGAAGAACTAGGAGAAAACCACCCTGCGTGGCTAAAGTGGTAGGAACTTTCTCCACATGCTTCCCAGGACGAGAATTGAACCCAGATCGCCGAGGTTAGAGGCGAGCGTCTTACTGCTCAGCCAACCGACCAAATGGTTCAACTGGCGTATCACTTTCATCAGGAGTGGTGATCAAGCATCATGAATTAATATTTGTTTTCAATCTGACTTTTAGCATTGCAATTGCAAGTACAGGAGAGAGCCTGGTGTGTTATCAGACCATGACACATGAGCCTGGTGTGTTATCAGACCATGACACATGAGCCTGGTGTGTTATCAGATCATAACACATGAGCCTGGTGTGTTATCAGATCATAACACATGAGCCTGGTGTGTTGTCAGACCATGACACGTGAGCCTGGTGTGTTATCAGACCATGACACGTGAGCCTGGTGTGTTATCAGACCATGACACGTGAGCCTGGTGTGTTATCAGATCATAACACATGAGCCTGGTGTGTTATCAGACCATGACACACGAGTCTGGTGAGTTTTCAGATCACAACACATGAGTGGTGTGTTATCAGACCATAACACATCAGCCTGGTGTGTTATCAGACCATAACACATGAGCCTATGTGTTATCAGACCATAACACGAGTCCTGCCCACATGGCCATGGCCACCTGGGTTTCCGGAACTCAACACTTGAACATGCTGGGCAAATCAGTTTCTGGTCATTTCTCTTAATTCTATGTACTAAATTTCATGTAATCAAACAGAAAAATTAAGGGGCAAATATAAATATAAGCGATAAGGGTCGCTTTTGTGTGTGTTATGGCATAGTGACGCGGGCGAAGCGCACTGATGTGCGCCACACCCACGATGCCTGCTTCAATCAGCTGTGCCATTATGCCACAAAATACACAAAGGCACTCCTCAGTTGTTAAGTGTACCACAGTCAAGTGAATCGCTGCCTTTTCATAGCAGGTGACCTCATTGACTTAAACAACATTACAATATGCCAACGGCTAACACGATTACATCGCCAGTGCACGTTTTGGCTGCAATGAAGTCCACTGGGTCAAAACTGTCACTCAACAGCCTGCTTCTCTTTTTATCATTACCTTACCCCCCACATGCTTTGTGATTTTTTTTAAAATTGTGCATGTAGGTATGAAAAGGAAACAACTTGGCTGACATCAAGATTACAGCAAGTGTTAAAAATGACATATTGACACAACTACATTCTTATTTGATAAAAATAAAAGTCCTACAGAAGACTCACCATCTTACTAAGAAAGAGATGTACAAGTAAAATGCACCCTTAAGCAAAATAATGGGGATGTACTGAAAGAGACTGCCATTGCTGGATGTTACATATATGTTATCTGTCTGTCAAAAGACTCCTCCAGTGCATGTGCAAGCTTATGCATTCTTTCTGTTCACATTCAATTCTACATCCACTAAACTTGCACCAAATACATGTACAGGTAAATAGGATTTGGGGTTTGGGACCCCAATTAGCATTTGAGATTCGGGGATGACAGGTGTTCAGAGTTTGCAGGGTCGAATACTCTGCTAAAATGCGTGTAAAATATTTGAGGCAGGAAAAAAATGTTCGGGAGTTGCAGGTGTTCAACCTTTAGTGGTGTTCAGCTATTATCCAGGACACCTGACCAAATGCAATTTGACCAAACTTCCATTTGGCTGATAGCATATTTTACCTCCTGTATATATGACAGAACAGTTTTGGTAGAATGCCCTATTCATCAAATTAGCATTAGATTGAATGGGAATTTGATCAAATATTGGTCAAACTTTGACATGATTGATACCTACCAGGTTTAGCAGTGTTTAAAAGTTATCTTTCATTTTTATTTCATACTTGTTGTCTTTAATGGCCTTAATACTTTTTGAGGGACCTTTTGGCCTCACAATGCCAGTGTATTCTGCTGGTGGTAGCCTTTTCCTTGTGGTAGCGGTAGCCTTGAAAGGCTTCAGCCCACCCCAAGAGCGTTCATATGTTTCCCTGGCACAGAGGATACTGCTGGCCATCGCATTACCTAACTCTCCTTGAGCAAATTCTGGACGGCTAGTATCAGAGTAATATTTTGTATCTTGCATGAATTTTATACACCTATCCAAGAAACAAAACTATTGAAACTGCCAGACAGCTCAACAAGTGTCAAGACCATGTAATTACTACAGATACAATTTGATCAAATTGCAATGTGGTCAAACGTCATTTTAGCATGTGACCAGTTTGGCATATATACCATTCAACCTATTTACAATTCAAACATATTCCAGTTTGACCTATTTACAGTTTGGTCTATGTTCGGTCAAGTGTCGTGTATTGGTTCAGCTAGACATTTTACCGTACTTTAAACCATTTGGTGACAAGCTATCTTACACATTCCAGTCATGATATCTTGACAGTAATTTTGGACATTACCTGCATTAAACTCTCCTGTGCTGCCCTCTCGTGGGCTGCCTTCTCTTCAGGTGTTGAGAAGAATCTTCCTCCTTCACCACGTATTCTATTCATAGCATGTCGATGCCGTGATTCATGAAGGTATTTCTGAAACATAATATTTTCCCTTTGAAAATATATGGACACTTCTTTTGTTTTTTTTCCGTAGCTACTTGTGGGCAAATATTCAGTTTAATTAATGTGCTATCATGCTTATCACCAAATACAATTTAGTGACACACTGTATCACAACATGATGTCAATCACCTGTGCTGTCACAGGGGTTGCATTCCTACTATAAGAATATTATAGTTAAAAGATGGCCAGAATTTGGGTTGATGAGGGCATAAACATAAACATAAACATTACATGAAATATCATCTACTCTTCACAACATATTCCTTGATATTGCTGCCCATAATTCCCACCAAGAAATTTTCTCTTCTCTGTATTTTTGTATCGCTGCTTAACCTTCAAAGAGTTTAAACACACAAATGTTGCCTACTTTTCTCTCCTTGGGTATTTTCCCCTCTGCCTCCAGCTTGGCTCTGGCCTGTCTCCTCTTGAGTATTCGGTGATACTGTTTTGCATTAACATAGAGGGGCTCCTCTTCCAACAGTTCTGCACTGGGAAGAGGGATCCTCTGCATAGTGGCCACACCCCCTGACCCTGGCACCATCTGCAAGGCACGACAGACAAGAACATCACACCTAGGACCATGTCAATGCACTCTTGCCACAAGTCTAGCTCTTAATGCTTTCTGCCTTTCATCACCAATGACTTTATTGTTCACAGTTAAGAAGTTAGATCTATAACAGATTCACCACACCACACAAAGATTGACTTTTTGTCCAAAAATGAAAATTTGTAAATGTCATTTATTCCTCTTGGCCCAGCTTCAGTCATACCACTGCCTCCCCCCGCTCCCTTTTGCTTGAATTATTGTCTCCATTGAAAGAAGAAGGGAAAAGACCAGAGCTTCTTCTTACTTTTTTTTTCAACAAAATACCAAAATTTAAAGAGAAAAAAAATGCATTTTCTGTGAGTAGTGATGAGCAAGTGCATCACTTGTCATATGTACCATGATCATCTGGCCCGCGTTACTGGTGCCCGCTGGTACGGTGATAGTGGTCCCAGCTGGCAAGGCTGTTGGTGTGCTGACTGTGGGGGAGCTGGTGGACTGGACTGCTGGTGTTGACAGTGATATTGGCAACTGAATCACACCTGAAACATAATGTAGTGAGTCTCAATGTGCTGAGACATGTAAGGTTGTAAAGAACATCAAAATGACAAATTCAATCTCATTAATTTGCACTGACAAAAGGCGTGTCCCTTTGCTGTGATGTTGACAGAACTTTCTGAATATTTGGCCCTAGAATGGCTGTGCAAGCAAAGATGCTATAACATGAATATTTCCTGGTGACATCCTTCCCCTTTGACACAAACACACTCTCTTAATTCTGCTGCTTTCCTTCTACAAGTAAAGCATGTTCTCTCATATGTGGGTGTAACTCTTGATCCATGTCCACGCACGTCAATAAGAAAATTTAAAGTGAATTGACTGTAAGGTAAACCCCCTCCAACCTAAAGGTGTCACCACAATAACAACATCTGTGTCCCTGAGTTCACATCAGCACTTTTGATTTTTATATATTTCCATTAAACAATTGAACATTCATTTATAAGTGAATGAATGATTTGCCTGTATATCCGACAAGTTAATACATTTTCATTCATCTTGTGAGTTATTTTCCAGCTTCTGGGTTGTTCTCACCTGACTGTCCCTGGATCTGTATCTGTCCACTGTCTCCTACTGTCTGGATAGGTTGGTAGATAATAGTCTGGCCGTCCTGGGTCTGCACCACCTGACCAGTCAACTGTTGCTGGCCACCCTGAGGCTGCTGGATGATGATCTGACCAAATCACAAATAAGATAATTATAAACTATTATTATGAACAAAAAGACCAGACAGGCACAGGAATAATTTGGTAACACTACCATACTATGTATGTTTTTATTTCATGTTACAACATAGTACAAAATTCACTAATATAAAATTTGAAATGTCTAATTCTGGAGGTAAGAATATCCATAGCTAGCCTAGCAGTTGAAAGGTAAAAAAAGTGTCCCATGTGTGCTCCATTACTTTGACCTCAGTTATTTTTCAATGTCTATGAAAAAGGTACATTTTGTTTTCCCTACAGGGCACGAGTGTATCACTTAACTGTATTTCGGTTCAGCGATATTACATGAAAAATAGGCTCCCCAAGGGAGCTTGTTTTTGCTACATGAAGTTGTATTTGTAACTAGTTTGGTAACTGCATAAATGCACAATACCGCAGTACCTGCAATGGCTGACCACCGAGATGGCCAGTCACCTGGTATTATCAGTCACATTTGCGATGTATGGAGCTTTTGCAATGTTAAATGACCTGTGGTGACCAGTCACCTGCCAAAAGTGGTCAGCAATCACTCAAAATCAAGTTTTTGTGGTCAGTCATTTGAAACCAAGTTTTTTGCAGTCAGCAGTTAGGGAAAAACCAAGCTTTTTGTCGTCAGCGGTCATTACAAAAAACAAAAACAAAAATCAGTGGTACCAGTGGTAAACAGCCACTCTAATAAATTGTGGTCACTTCAAATGGAAACAAAGTAAGATTTAAGGATACAGGTCTGCAGATGTTCTATCAATTTTCTATGCTGCAAGTGAAAATTTAGCTAACTTTGAAACGGCAATAAAATCTAGTATAAACCCCGATATTATCAGTCACCGTCTAGCATATATTCTACAAAGGTATTTAGATAAATGTTAGGAGGATATTTGTATGTTATCATGCTTTGAAATTTAACTTTATTGCTTTAACTTCACACCTGTTCACTCGCAACAGCAGATGCATCCACGTCAAACTTCTGCATGATTCATCATGGGAGTTCTTCCTTTTTTTTGTTATTCCGACCACTTAAGGAAATGTCTGATGTCAGTAAATATGACAACATTGTTTTTGACGCAATCGCAATGAAGCATGAGTAAATTTTCTGGTACAAGTAACAATTGAATCTGTTGATTTATACCACCAAAGTGGCTGGTTGTCACCCTTTTTACAGTTGTTTAATTTTAAACTGCTAGCAACTGACTTGAATGCACTGATCATCCTGACAATTTTTTTTTTTTTTTTTTTGCAAGGACAATGTTCCAAGGGCACTTTCCTGTGTGGCTGTGGTCAAGTGTTGAAATTATTGACTCTGTCATCCCAATAAAATTTTATTACCATTTCTCTTTGCCTCACCTTGAATAGAGTTACCACAACATTTATTCCCAGGAGTGTTTGTGTGTCAGACCTGTTTACTTCAACAATTTCTCTGTAGTTTCTGCAGAATTTGAATGTAAAATACGCTCTATGGATCAGCTGTCAATTTCTACACCTACGGTTGCGGCAAAATTTTTGATGTAATTTTCATAACATTGTGTTTTTGGGCCAGTATTTTCCATAGAAGCATGCTGTTGTTCAGTCAGATTGAGCACTGGGGATTTGACAAGCTTCGTGTCACACCAGCCAGTGATGATGCTTTACGCTTAAGAAGTTGTTGCAACTCATTGACAGCTGAGCAGATTAGCGCTCCCTTTGAAATCCAGTCAAACACAAGTGGTTGGCCATATTTTCATACCTGTAGTGATTAGTCACCTGCTGTATGTGGTCACTTTTACTTGTCAGAGGGGTGACCGCATACAGCAAGTATACTACTGAACCCCCTTTTTGGGCAGATACAATCACTTAATGATCCCCTGTGATGGGATCTGCAATGTCAGCACAGATACAGTATCCGGGCCATTCATCTTCAATGATTGCCTGATTGCAGGAGACATGTAACAGTTTGACTGGACAAGTGAAACTTGAGGCCTACATGAATATAATCCTGAGCTTGCCCAGATTTGCTATACATCTGTTTACCAACAGTTACCAACAAAGTTGAATGTCAGGCCCTGGTCAGGCACATGAACTTGTCTAACAAGTAAAATGGGGTACAGGCAAGTGAAATGGATTACAGGCCATTCAACTCGCTGCGGCATTCACCCAAAGTGTAATACAGAATTCAATTACAATCAGAGCTACTTCATTGCATATGTCAAAAGGGACAAATATCAGTTGACTACTTAGTCGTCCCTGACAGACTGGAGATCACCTACTTTAACCCTTTCCCCCTTAAATCGGCCAAAACTGGCTGGTGGTCAAATGTCGTCTACTTCAGTGTTTTCAACTGATTTCAACAGCAATGAAAAACAATTTGACTGAGAATTGAAGATGAGACCTGTCAAGACAACATGACCCAGGTAAACAGCTTTCCTGGGCATGGGTTGTGCACTTAGTGCTCAACCCATGCACAGGAAAGCTGTTGACTCAGTCTTAATTCAAGGGGAAAGGGTTAACCACATGTGGGTCCTGTGATCTTGAAAATGAGGTTGAGATCACCAAACTATAAATCAAATGGTGTCCCCAACCACCACTGATGAGAAATCGCTCGATTCCAAACTCGTCTGGCATATTCTCTCGAGTTTTTTGCCTGTCACTGGTCTTGCTTGGTCTTTTTATTTATAAAATATAAATCAAGTCAAGAAATAGCATCAAGGTACAACTGAGGTAAATTTCAGTTTGATGTGGCATGTGAATCATGAGATATTTTATTTGCAAGGATTCTGCTGCAGATGGACAATCAGACAAGCTGGAAACAGTATATAATGTACCGCAAACTTTGTTTGCCTGAAGTACATTGTACATAAGTATGGTGGTACCTGCTGTGGCTGTCCCTGTGCCCCTTGTATAGTTTGTCCTGCCTGCACCAGTTGAATCTGTAACACAAGATAGTAAAATACAATGTGTATACTATATCCTCCAAACTGTCCCACAGCATGTAGACAAACCCTACCTACCTCCCCCCACCCTCCAAAAAGGCCAGAATGAGCTACAGGTTAAATGTTGTCTGTTTCCAGACTTTTTTAGAATGAATTGCAGTGTGGCTGAAAATAAAAACATGAACGGTATTGCATATAAACCCTATGAAAATAGCATGTCGCCAGTCACCAGCTCTCTTTGCAAAGGGCTGAGTGCTAAACCTACCTGAGGGAAGCTGTTCACTTGTCCTTCAAGGCATCAGGTTATATGACTGGCATTCAACACTGAAATGTTATTTTGCTCCCATTTAGAAATCTGCCTGGTTGTTAAACTTTGTGTGAGGGGCTAATTTCCTGGAACTTACTTTTCTGTCATTATCTTGAAAACTTTGCCAGATTTAGGAATATCTGATGTAAGTAGGATTAAAAATGTTAATACCCACCTGAGGTGCTTGTTCTGCTGCTTGACCCTGAAACAAATTTTTGAAAATAATAAATAATCTAATATCAAATTCCAATCAGATATATAAATGTAATATTCAGTGTTGTCCCCAGCTTTTCAGGAGGGCAGGGCACCTTTCATCTAAAAGGGCACTTTTAAAGCACACAATGACAATCAAAAAGGGCATCCAAAAGTAGGGGTCCAACAAACAGGCTTTTTTGTTGTTTTTATGGAAATAGTTCTGAATTTGTATCTTATACTCATGGTCAATAGATAAATTGATACATTGTTTTGCCAATTAGTTAAATTTATATTGAAATTTTATGACAAAATAAATGTAATTGCCCAGAATATAAAAAAAAAACATAGGAGAAAAGGGCAGGGAGCAAAACAAAAGGGCAGGGCAAATCTCCCTTCTATTCTAAGCTACAGACAACACTGATATTACCATTTATAAATGAGCTCTGTGACTGCCGCCCCCCCCCCCCTTATTACTATCTTAAACATCATATTCGGAGCAGGCATCTGTCAATCATTTTATATATAATATACCTCTTTAAATCTAGACAGCTCTAAATGTGAGTTTTACAGTTTTTATCACACACCATAGTTAAAGATTCAAGTCAGTAGTAAAATTGATCAATATACAGATCTGTCAGCTTCCATTAAAGCTTTTAATTTTCTTTGTTTCTTCTATGATACAGCATAGATACTTTATCATTAAAGCTTTTAGCTATCTTTCTTCTACTGTACAGCATAGATACTATCAGTTATACTGAAGTTGAGCCGATGAAACTTCCTTACTTGAAACAAATACATGTACAACATTAGGTTTGAAAAGTGATTGACTGACTGGTTCAGGAAGGATCAAGACAAACATTACTCACCTGTGGTATGTGAGCTGTTTGACCCTGCAGCTGTAGAGTTTGTCCCTGGGGCAGGGTTTGAACCATGATCTGCTGTCCTCCAGCCAGAATCTGTCCTCCCTGACCCACCTGCACAATCTATCAATCAATGAAAAACAAAAATCTTGCAAAATGCAATCTAACACATTACTTTTAGTTCTCTTTACCTTTCACATTGGGTCGCAGAGCTTAAAAACTCTTACATGTCCCTCCATCCATCCGATGACTTTTTCTGTGAATGCAATACAGCCCAAAGTTTTCAAGCTAACATTATATGACTTTCAGGACTTTATAAATATCTTAAAAACAATTTAAAAAAAAAACAAAAAACAAAAAAACAAAAAAAAAAACACCCCCCAAAGAAAAACCCCCAAAACAACAAAAAAAAAAAAAAAACAAAAAAAACAAAACAAAAAATCCACACACATGCACAGCTAAATTAACTGTGTGCAGAGCTGAAATTATGTCTCACAAGCCACACACTGGAACTACCAAAAATGGTCACTTTCAAGTCATTAAGTTACACTTGATAACATTGTCATGATAGTTAGAACCATTTCTTGAAAACTTCAAAAGAAAACTATTCACAAAACTTGCAACAGTTAGTCTGTTTTTGCACATACACACAAATATGAACTCTGATACTGTTTTGTGACATCATGAATCATGGGACATCAGGTACAATCTGCTGAACAGTAGTAGTAGAGTAACCAGGCAACAGGTGTAATGTCAATTGATGCAGTGTGATTGGCTAATACAACTACTGTTTTTTTTTCAGGTAATAGCTGAATAGGATTTAAAAAAAAAAAATACCCAGAACTTTAATAATTATAACATATCAATAAATCCACACCAGGTGCACAATTTCAGCTATGGGTCTCATAGTATGTAAAATTTCAATGTTGTAACTTATATAAAAGCTAAGAAAATTGCGTCACAAAATGTGGTGGGAAGGTATTAAGAAATAAAGAAAGGAAAAAGAACTCCTACAAAAACAATATGTCTCGGCTGGCACCCAGACATAATGAAAGTGGGCCTCCCATTTTTTCTTATGGTACGTATACCTGGCCAATGGTTTTCATAGGAACAAAAATAAATTAAAAGGCAATCAGACATTGCTGGATTCATCTCCCCCTTGCCTCATTTATAACCTTGCTAATCACAGGTCTCATTTTGGAATAACTGTAGTCAATAAAATTAGGCTACCACCGTCACCCAGATACTTGACCTAGACCTAGTGACCTACTTTCATGCATGACACTGTTGTGTCCAGATACACAGGTGTGTAAAGTTTCATGATTCTAAGTCAAAGGACAACAGAATTACAGCCCAGACATGAAGTGTAATGTAGTTTGACAAAAATGTATCACGGTGAGCCAGATGCTAGACCTAGTGACTAGTTTTGTTTCATGGCTCACCTTTAGGTCAAGATATATGTGTGTGTGTGTGAAGCAGATATCGCAGTAATGAGAAAACAGGTAGGGTAAATGGGGAGGACCTTTAAAAAAAAAAAAAAGAAAAAAAAAATGCTGTTTGTCTTTTCTTTGCCAGGCATTGTAAATGTATTTATTTTATATCTTTATTAATTTGCAACAACACGGGACTTTCATTTGTGTGTTATCACAGCCATTTTGGGACAAGCATACTAGTAGATGGTCAAATAGGCAATGATATAGTTGGTTAAAGTAACAAGCTGGAGGTTTGCTGGGGAAAACTACATGTATGTAGGCCTATCAGACATAATGTGTCAATTATGACATTCATCATGCATATATGCCTCCATTAAACCATTCCTATTTAGGAATAGGGATTTGGAGCAGTTGGTATGTGTTCTCATTTTTGGCTATATGATTGGTGCCGAAAGTAGCTGGTTTGAGACCCGGGCATTCCGTGATCACAAAACATATATAGCCTTACCTGTGCCTGACCTTGTTGTTGTACTTGCTGGTTACTAGAGGTCACCACTTGTCCTGGCAAAGCCTGCATCACTGTTATTTGACCAGCATCTGTCGCGGATGCTCCTGCACTTGCAACTTGAAAGTGTTCCATCTTCTGCAAAACAGGCAAGTCATAATACTTACATAAACCACCACAATGCTAAATTTTAGGAAAATACCTCATGGAAACTTGTATTAGTGACTGTGTTCTCTGCGCGCTGGCAAAGAACTTGAAACTTAACCAACTGGAGGCCTGCTACAGCTGACCAGACAAGCTTGTAAGAGTGCTGATACACATAGTCTCTGTGGAACAAAGAAGCCCTACAAAGACTGTTTGGAACAGCCAACACCCCTTCAGCTAATGTTTAAGATTTCCCTGTCTACTGAATGTCCAGTTAGTAGAGATAAAAATGGAGAAAAACTTTCTGAACCCTAGCCAAACATACATTATCCAAGACTATAAATAATTATCTGAATAAAAATGGCATGACTTAAGTATTGAAACCATTAAGGTAATAATTTTGATCATACCCAAATACCAGCCTAGTCATCAGTCGGTCGCAGAGTATCTCTGCAGGTGGCACCCACTGCCCTATGTACTGTAGTGCTACCTGGTGCCACATGAATATTTTAACATACTGATTGTCCTAAATACTAAGTTGTATATATTTCAATGTCTTATACTTCTATCTGGTTGTATCTATCTTTTTTCCCCCCAGTAATCAGGGTTGAATAAAATAAACTTCTCACTTCTCACGTCCCTTTCCCCCCTATTGTTTATAGAAAAGATATGGATGGGAATATTTTCAGATCCAGTGGACGTGACTAATTAAGCATAGATGTGCAGAACCAACCTGTGTGGAATGAGTAAACATACTCAACATTTGTATGCATGTCAAGCACTGTCCACAAGAATAAATATACCGTAGAATCTCTAAATAAGACCACCTTCATAAAGGGACCATTTCTGTTTTAAGGCCACCAATTTACAGACCCATTTTTATTAACCTTTAATTAACCCTTTGCCCCTTAAACTGGCCAAAAGCCGCTGGTTGTCAGATGGCTGTTTCGGCTTTTTCAACTACTTTCAACAGTAATAATTTTACCCTATTATCCATGGAGCATGACTATTTGAACAAAGTTGGTAGAGACCTGCCCAAAGTACATTCCCACCAGGTTGATGCTTTTGGATGGAGAAGAAGTCTAAAATGTGAATTTCTATTGCAACCCCCACTGACTTACATGGTGATCAACAGTAATGCATGCATTAGCTGACAGGTACCCAAATTTAAAAGGTTGTTAAAAATCTGGCATACAGAATAGCACTACTTTGTTCAACCCTCCCACAAGCTACATTTCCACCAACATTCAGAACAATCCAAGTGAGGTTTTGGAGCAGAAATTGAAGATAGGGAAAACACACAAAAATTAGGAAAAAAATAAAAAATAAAGAGTCTGGGGGTCCCCAGAAATGTCCCTATGCAAAAAAAAGCAATTGGCTGAGCAGTTCCAAAGATTAAAAAAAAAAAATCAATGGAGCATGACCATTTTAACAAGGTTGGCAGACTCCTACCCAGTATATATTCCCTCAACAGTTGAAGTGAATCTCATTGACAATGTTTGAGAAATCAAAAACGTGAATTTGAATTGCAATCCCCATTGACCTACATGGTAATCAATAGGAATGCATCCATTAACTGACAGATACCCAAATTGAAAAATTTGTTACAAATCAGTGATCCAGAACATCAGCTCCTCATGAACAACTCTGTGTATCCCTTCTACAAGGTACACTTCCACCAATTTTCAGCTTTTACTTCTCCAAAAACCATCACTCCAGTTACCTGGAGTGATGGTTTTTGGAAAAGTCAAAAATAGGGGAAAACACACAATAATTCTTTTAAAAAAATAGATAAAAATTGCAGTGCCACATGTTAAACAAGGTCAAAACATGAAGCGGGATGGTGGTCCAGATGTGATCTTCGTTTCAAACCTTTCTATGTAGCAGCTCCATGTGACGACGTTGTGGTTTTAGGCCCATCCGCCACCATCTTATTAGCACAAATAATACACTGCACAGATGAATACTCAATATTTTATTGCAGATATGGCACTATGTGAGTCACTGAACACATAGATGTTCCAGGTCCACCCTCTTGACCCACTCCCCCCCCCCCCCCCCCCCCCCCCCACGTTTGTTAGCACGAAAGCTTGACTGACTGAATGTTACGAGCGCCTGTGGTACATCCCAACCAAGTTTGAAGTGAATCTGGTCTATGGTTTGGGAGAAGTCAAAGCATGTTAATTATTGACAGACGATGGACAACAATGGACGAAGGATAGACATCAGCTTGCTTCTAAAAGTATCTCAGTATTTCTAGTCTAAGATATAACACTTAATATTTAGCAAAAGATTTTGAAGATTTTACCAAAAAATTCATCCTCACGAAGAGTGAAGTGAATCTGGCCAGTGGAACCACAGGCACCAATGAATTTAATGACAGCACCTTCAGCAACTTTTTGTACTTGGTGGCCTGACACTTTACTCAACTCATATCAACTTTCGTTTTCAACATATTTTATTCCAGAGAAAGCAATAGGGGAGAAGGGCAGCACCGTATATTAACCTCTCTTGCAGAGGAAGAATGGTTTCACAGGACAGACAGAGCAACACAAGGCCCATTGTGATGCTCTCTAAGGTGAGTAAACAGGTGTTGAAAGCAGTTGGCTGTACAAATTAATGCGAACAAAGCACTGGCTGACAGGGAGAAGTAGAAGCTCAAAAGAGACACAGGGCAAACAGTGGGGCAATTACAGCAATACAGATGTCCAATAAACTGATTGTGTATATTTGAATAAAATTAGCCTATTGCTCAGAATTTGATAGTAACTATCATAATCAATCAAGTGATGGAACCAACCTGAAATATTTTTAAAAAAATAAAATCATAAACAGCAAGAAATATTGTTTTGTTACTTTCAAAACTGCAATTGCCGAGACAATTCTTCAGAATATGATAGGGACAGACAAAAAAAAAAAAAAAAAATAATGCCAACTGTCTTTGTACCTTGCCCGCATTGACACATTGGGGAATCAGAAATACCAATGTTAGATAGGGGGACACCTAGTTCATTGCGCCCCACATGTAATCCTGCATGAATAACTGCTGGGAATCTTTTGCCTGCATAACATAATTCCATCTGTTTGACTGACAGAGGAACATTAGTGGTAAATTTGTTTTTGATTTTGGAAAGGGGCTTGGAATTTCTTGTTTCTAACACTGTGTGAATAAGAATTATGTCCAAAAATAGTGAAATTCCAACTACAGTTACATGCCAAAAACCATGACTATTTAAACATGTACAAATAATGCAATTTACAATGTAGTTTCAACAGTTCTATGCAATTACCGATCTTTAAAATCTTTAAAACACATTCCATCCTGTATTATTGGTTTATGCTTGTAAGTGTAACTGTAAGTTTAATTCATTCACTCCGTCACTGCCATTAAATGTGTGTTAGACTTACATTAATACAGATATCAATATTTGGCCACACACCTAATGTGACATATAAATCTGCCCTCTACTCACCTTCTCTCTTCCTCCTCCTCACACCCCTATACTCCCTCCCTCTTCACCTCGGTCTCAACACTGGCACTGCTCTTCTGGTCTCTTTAGTCTTGCCCCAATGTTTGGCAATAATGGGCGAGAGAGAGCAAGAACAGAGGCTTCTATTGCTATCCCGTACTAGAGGGCATTTCTGTCATTAAGGGCTGGAGTTGTGTATTCCCATAACATTTAATAAATTTTAGCAGCTTTAAAAGTAGGCCCAGTCTTTTAATTTGAGGTTAATCAAACATGCAATCCGACACGACGGGAATAGGCATCTCTGGCTCTGAACTTATTAATATTATGTGTATTGGATTGTGTATTCAGCTGAATACACGATTGGTAACTGTGACCTCTCCTATTGCGGAATTCGATGTGGCTTCACCATTTTTTTTTTTTTTTTTGTCCATATCAGAACTTAACTGAAGATGCTTGCGAAATGAAAGAAATTATCCATGCCGGTTAGCGGACTTTAAAGAGTGGCTATCATGACTCTGTTGACAATTCATTGAAATTTCCAGGTATCTGGTCAAAAAGCACTCCCGCAAAGAAAATACATGAGCTGCCTTTGTCTGACCTAAATTTTCACTACCAAGCATGGCTGTAACCTCCTCAATTGAGAAAAGGAACCTCACAAAAACACACGCACGTGTGGTCAAGCCGTTTGCCACTCAAACTTTGCCGCAATATACATCCTACAAACTACAATGAAGAACCAGATAATTTGTGGACTTACATTGGGCCAAAATCAGCGCTGATCAGAGGTGATTGGTTATGGAAATTGAGCAACAATGGACAACGAATCAACATCAGTCCGGCTTCAAAGCTTCTCCTCCATTGGTGCGATTCGTTTTATCGTGCTTACTCCTCATTGACCACTTGTCAAATTTCGGTAAGAATTGAAATTCCATGGCTAAAAAGAGGAAATCATTGGATCGACAACCGCTACCATAGTCATTAATTTTTCAGCTTTAACCAAGCCCTCATTTTTTAACATTTTTCCAAAGCACGAAAAATAAAATGGGACATTGGCATTTATTATGTGGGTATGCTTCACTGATAGAACAGCCGGTTTCTTCCTTCAGAATGGCTGACCAATAAGCTCAGGAATGTGCATCACGTGAAAGGAACCTGCTCCAATGCATTGTGGGGAAAAATTAATATGGCTGCCCCCACAAGGAAAACAACTTACTCATATTTTGCCTGGGTGAGTGGTTTTAACATGAAATGCATCACTTAATTTTTTAGGCTGAAACTCAGGGTACACAAACTAATCTAATTAGGACGTTTCGAAACTTGATTTTAAACAATAACGGAGAAAACCAGCCCATGTGTCTCTTGGTTGACAAGCACGCGATTCGATCAATGAACTTTGTTTTGCGACTGGAATTGTTTACATTTTAGTTCCTTTTAATTGACCTCTCTCAGTCAGTTGAAAATTGTCAGAGTCTGCATTCTGTCAATGAGCGGAGAATTGCGCATTGTTGAGAAGTAAAAGGATTAGTGCCAGGAGGCAGAACGGAGTCTATTTTATTGGGCACGAAAGGAAGGCTTTTAAAATTTACGGGGATCTAATGACGGCGATTGACGAGAAGCAATGTGGGTGGCGAAACCGCAACACTAATAATATACCAAAAACGTGCGAAAACATTGTAATCCTGGTCGTCACAAGTACGAATTTCAGTCCTTTATTACAAATAAACTATATATATACGATCAGCACTTGAAACTCGTGATATTAGCGTGAAGGAAAGTGTGGGCCGAAAGTGTCCTCAATGTGTGAAAATCCACAGAACATTAAACAAGTTGGCACATTTCCCCGCCAGATGTCGGGTATCACTTTACCGCAACTAGAAAGTTTTTCAAGAAGCGCATGAGAAAAATGGTTTGTGATTCGCACATTCAACAAAAGGGTAAACTCTGGGATGGATCTTCTGCCTAGCACTTCCATTACATGTAATCTTATTGTTTGATCAAAAAGTACTGTTTGTGATGGCTAAATTTTGTTTCCAACATGAATCATTATGAGAAATTCTTAATCTGAGTAAGGAACATGATAATTATCATGGCATGCGAAGCGAAAATATACAACTTTAGACCAAATCTTAATGTTATTGGTTTCCCAGTTAATGTCAATGCTAAAAAAATATAATAATAATAATTCTCGGATCCGCCAACACGTCATAAGCTGCTTATCAGCTGACAGCTGTTGTTATGCAAATTAGCGGGCCCTGTGAAAACACGTTCCACATCCCATATAGTCCCAAAATTATATCCATGTTGTCGATCGCAAATCAACAAAATAACTCTGAAGACAGCAACATTTTGCAGAATTCTGCTACTGAATAAAAATTGGAGAGATTTTGAAGATCGTAATTTGGGGTTTTAGCGCTGGTTTTCGGGTAACGCTTAGCATACATTGAATGAGTATCCACAGACGCTTTCAGGGAGATTCACCGAGTAACGCCGGCATGTAAACTCAGATTCCCGGATGTGCGGATCCGAGAATAATATTTTCACTCTGCAACACAATCATGAATAAGTGTGGTTCTCTATACTGCCAAAAGTATGTAGTTCCACAGGAAGATCTGCAACATTTGTTAATAGTGTTCTATCACTTGAGTATCGGTAGAAATGGTACATTAAGGTCATCAAGACATCCAGAACACTTGAACTAAAAAATCATGTTTTAGGCTTTCACACATCCATTCAGTCAGGAGACCGTGATCATTGTTCATCATCTTCAGCTTTTAAACTAGTATCAAGCATTACCAATTAACTTTTAATGTAATTTGGATTGGTATGGATCCTTTTCCTGCATGGACAGAGTTGAGTATTTCATTTCCATCAATGCATTGTTTAAGCAATAAAACTTTCCTTGTGTTCTCTGTGAACAACTGCATGCAACCATTTAATGTGCATACATGTTACCAGAAAACAAGGTGTTGACCCTTATTTCCCCACACTAACTGTTATAGACTAGGCATGTTGGTATTTGAAGGAGAGATATTTTAATACAGAAATTGAATTTTAAATGATTAGGCCCATATAGTGGACTCCTCTAAGTCTAAAAATTCCACTGATGACAAAGTATATTTTCAGTGGCCGTGAAAGAGTTTATCTATTCAAGATTAGCTCAGATCATTAAAACTGGCCAAAACATTAAAATCAAGTAATCGTTTTATTTTTTTGTTCGTATCAGATGTATAGACAAACAACTGTTGGCCTAATTATATCAGTATGTAGACTTTAATTATGTCTGACAATAAATTATCTATTTTTCATAAAACAATTATGAGCTCAACTACCCCTTCATGACCAGTGTGGATAACAATCTACAGACAAATGGTACATCTGTGTAGTGTTGTCCAACATGAACAAGCAAATGTATCAAAGCATGTTGGCTTTTGATAAATGCCCCAAAATAATATAGAAAAAGACAGGCACCATTAAATTATGAACATGGTGCCAGCATGGTCTGCAATTACTGTTCAGGCAGATGGATATTCTATGAGGGAAGATATTGGAGAGCTAGCGTAATTATATACAAATACAAGCTGATGGTGTCGGATGTACACGTACATTGTCCGATGTAGACATTTTTAATTGTGCATTTAAAGAAAAATATTAATGAAGTTTTTACTATCACATTAATTCTGTACTGGGGACATGACAGTAACAGAGAATTATAAATTTGGAGGATCTAGGAGGAAAAATTGTTAATTAACAATTCGTTGTTTTTCTCTGTCGGACATACATTTCCTTGTCCTTAAATTTCAGTATGCCTTTCCATTAAACCTCTTGGTCTTAAGATCCCATACATCAGCTCTAAATACATTGTTGTACAAAATGCTTGGTGTCCAGGGGGTTCAAAGTGAAAGATACTAAGCATACTTTTTAGTGAAATAAGTTACACTACACAGACTCTATGAAACTGAATTGCTACACATAGGTTGATAAATTTAAGGTATTCATAAATTGCACTGAAAGTTATTCCTGTTTTGCCTGAAAACTGAGAGTTTCACATGACCTCCTTTCAGGCACCGTTTTAAGTAATAATTAGTAGTTTAAGTGGGTTAATACTTTCAAACTTTGTAAATTCAGTGTCTTCACTTAAGAATAATACCCAGTTTGACCACAGATTTTCATTTTGAAAATTTGGCCCTTGGGTTGTCTTTTCACAGAATTGCCCAAAAATTTAGTGGTCCTATGACCGTTAGAATAAGGTCAAGGTCACTTTGTCACTCATGCCCAGTGTAAATCTTTCCCTCACAGAGGACCACCTGCTTTAAAGTTCTAGCTCAAATAAAGATTTTTAATAGCTAAATCTTTTTTCATATGAAAAACAAGAATATGAATGAAAATGTGTTTGCTATTTTCTTCTTTGTAAAAATTTGGTTTTAGGACTGTTCATCTTTGATACTCATTCAAAAAGACTATTTTTACTAAATCACTGTTTGTTTGTCAAATGATAGAATTAGGTAACTATTTTTTATATATATCTGTGAAACCACAATGGACATTTTTGTGCAGATGTCTGATTGTATTGTATAAAGTCAACTGTTTATCATGGTCTAAGACAGACAAGTCAGTACCGACTACCATGTTAACATTTAAAGTATATTGTACATTTCTACAAATTCTCTTGGGACAAGAACCTCCCGATTTGAACACAATAGACAACACACACACATGTGAATGTGTGTGTGTATATATATATATATGTGTATATATATATATATATATATATATATATACATATATATATATATATATATATATATATATATATATATATATATATATATATATATATATATATATATATATATATAAAATTATTGCATACACTGCCCTCTTGAGACCATTTCACTTGCATCATTTACAATCCACCAGCTACATCAAGGTGTCGCCATCTGATGGTCATGTTGGTAAATATGTACAGTTTGAATAACTGTAAGTAAGTAACTACAATACAATACAGTGCAGATAAATGAGTACCAAAGCAAAGATCATTTCTGTTACTCCATGAAATAAATGTACAGATCCATTGCATTTTGGACAGATATATGTGTACCAAAATATCCCCAAATCTTAAAATGTATAACAGCTCTATGGTTCTATGTTGGGGTATGTTTACTGGATTTTTTTTTTTTTTAAACAGTGCTCTAATGTAATGATAATACATGCCATCTTATATTGTTAATGCATGAGAAATGTTATTTCCTCCGTCAGATTGCAGTTTCAATTCTATGATGGAAATATTTCCGAAGTTGAATATGCCAACACAGAAGTTTCTACATTTTTTTTCTGTCTTCAAATTGAGAAAATCTTAAGAGTATAGCAGGAGAGGATTTTTCCCCTCAATATCGAAAGAAGAAAGTGGCAAAATATTGAATCATTTTATTATCTCAAGACCTCTTAGGCTCTTTGAATTTTGAACATATGCCTCATGATAAGGTGATACACCACCCGCATCCCTGTGGGTGAACATTGTATTTATAATGCAATCATAACAATTTACAGTTCATAAAACCCATGTCATTTTCACTTCAGACTTGGTGGGGGAAGTACATTTGGTGCTTGCTGAGTGTTACTAGTCATTCTCTAGTGAATTTTGGATTTTTTAGCTCAGCTGACGTGTCAGTCAGCTGAGCTTATCTTATGGTCCTCCGTCCGTCGTCCGTCCGTCAACAATTTACATTTTCGACTTCTTCTCCGAAACCGTCCGCCAGATCCACTTCAAACTTGGTGGGGATGTGCCTTGGGTAGGTGTCTACAAAGTTTGTTCAAATGGTCACAGTCCATTGATTTTTGGATTTTTAATGATTTTTTTGTTCTTTTTTGGGCAATTCTTAAAAAATCTTCTTCTCTGAAACCACTCACCCAATTACTTTGATATCACACAGAAACACTCCCTTAGACACCTAGTTCTTAATTTGTTCACCAGGTGGCGCTGCATTTTTTTTCTATTTTTTTTATGAATTTTTGTGTGTTTTAGCTATTTTCGACTTCTTCTCCAGAACTGTCCCTCAGATTATGCTGAAACATGGTGGATATGTTCCTTGTAGAAGGGTCAAACAAAGTTGTTCACTATGTGGGAATGCTGCACATTCCTGATTTTTAACGATTTTTTCAATTCGGGTACTTATTGGTCAATGCAGCTTTCCTATTGATTACTATGGAAGTCAAGGAGCATCGTAATGCTAATTCACATTTTCGACTTCTTCTCCAAAACCGTCATCCAGATTAACTTCAAACTTGGTGGGGATGTACCTTGGGTGGGTGTCTACCAGGTTTGTTCAAATGGTCATGCTCCAGTGAGTTTTGGAATTTAAATGATTTTTTTTGTTCTTTTTTTGGACAAATCTTAAAAAATTTTTTTCTCCGAAAGCGCTTACTCAATCGCTCTGATATCACACAGAAAGACACCTAGGGACTCTGTGTTCTTAATTTGTTGACCAGGTGGCGCTGCAATTTTTTACTAATTTTTTATGAATTTTTGTGTGTTCTAGCTGTTTTGCGACTTCTTTCCCAGAACCATTACTCAGATCAAGCTGAAACGTGGTGGATATGTTCCTTGTAGAAGGGTCAAACAAAGTTGTTCACTGTGTGGGAATGCTGCAGATTCCTGATTTTTAACGATTTTTTCAATTCGGGTACTTATCGGTCAATGCAGTTTTCCTGTTGATAATACTATGGAAGTCAATGAGCATTCTAATGCTAATTCACATTTTTGACTTCTTCTCGAAAACCGTCATCCAGATTAACTTCAAACTTGGTGGGGATGTACCTTGGGTGGGTGTCTACCAAGTTTGTTCCCATGGTCATGTTCCAATGAATTTTTTTTTTTTTTTTATGATTTTTTTTTTCAAAAATCTTTACAAAAGTTTTAATAGGAAAGTTTTATCATGGGAATTTCTTGTAATGGTTATAACTTAAATACTTTTGGCCAGATTTACTTCAAACTTGGTGGGGATGTGCCTTGGGTGGATCTCTACGAAGTTTGTTCAAATGGTCATGCTCTATTGATTTTTGGAATTTTTATGAATTTTTTTGTTTTTTGGGGGGCAAGCCTTAAAAACTGATATCATTGATGGATACTCCCAGGGATGCATAGTTCCCAATTTGTTCACCAGGTGGCACTGCAATTTTTTTTTTTTTTTTCTTTTTTTCTTTATGAAATTTTTATATGGTTTTGCTATTTTTCACTTGTTCTCAGAACCGTCACTCAGATTGAAGTGAAGTGTGATGGATATGTTCTTGTGGAAGGTTCAAACAAAGTGTTTACTAGGTGGCACTGCTTTAGATTCCTGATTTTTAAGTATTTTCCATTCGGGTACTTATCGATCAATGCAGCTTTCCTATTGATTACTATGTAAGTCAATGGGCATTCTAATGCTAATTCATAGGACAACTGACACAAAATTGACTGTTTACTTGATAACTTGAGATCTGTTTTGAGTTAGCACTGTGATGCTGCACATGTTAATGTTTTTGTATGAAGGTCATGCTCAGACAGTACATGAATGACTTTGACCTCATTTCTGGGGTCACAGTGCAACATACATGAATTTTACTCTTCATTATAACTTGAGAACTACTTGAACCTTGATGTTGCACATGTTAGTGTTCTTTTATAGTGGTCAGACTTACTCAGAACATGGGTGACCTTGATTCTCTCCCAAGTTCATAGATCTGCAAGTGTGATGAATGTCAAGATCAGCTGAGCATGGGCTGTTCACACAGCCCTCTTGTTTTTTTTTTTTTTTTGCTTTTGGTGCTTAATCCTGAAAAGTATTCTCTAAATAAAAACCACTTGGTTAATTACTTCAAAATTATATAGGTACACTTCTGGAGACACCTAGACCTTAATTTGTGCACCAAGTGGGTGTGTGATTCTTCAGTTGTTTTTCACAAATTTTTTATCCCAAACCATATGCAAGAATAAGATTGTCTTCAAACTTGGGAATATACCTGGACGTCCTCTCACCAAACTGTTCACTACATGGTGCTGCTGACATTTTCTGGTTCTCAATGAAATAAAAAAATTAGACAAAAATGGCAAGGGTATACATGTATGTTCATGTTAACATTGTTCCAATAGAATGAGCAGCAAATGTGGAATATTGGCTTATGTCTTGATTTTGTTAACTTTGACCTTTTGTAAGATGAAACTGCCTCATGTCACTGTAAATGTGGATATTCACCCCATGGTTACTATGAAACACGTACTTTTGGAAATACAGGTATATGGGATTTCTTTTGATACTAATTTTGCCCTTGGGTGGCCTTGAAAGGTCAAACTGATATATTGCTTTATATCTTACTAATGGTGGATGCTGTCACTATTTATTCAAGCTGATTACTCCAGAATTGAAAAACTGAATATTGATACATGTATATACACTGTTGCAAACAGTGATGATGGTCTCGAACAAAGATGACCTTGATGTTCTGAAAATCACAGTCCTCTTGTGTGTGCCTATGTCATCAGTTACACCATCAGACCATAGATTAGTTCTAGTGGAGTAGAGAAAATGCTGTGTCACATGGACTGAGGAATTTTAAACACCATAATTTTGTCTGCTTGAGAAGGGTGCCAACACATATGGGCAACTGGGACATGGGCATAATCAGGACTTGGCTGTACCAACAAGAGTTGAAGATGCTGATATAACAGGAGACCAGGTCTACATGTCAGGTGGTGGAGGCCATTCATTTATTATATCTGGTAAGCAAAGCACTTGTAAAGCTGCATGGTGTCCTGATGAACTTTATAGTGTAATACTCCTGCCCAGTGGTATAATTTAGAAAAATGTTGAATAACCTCGATACATTTTTCAGGGTCATCAGGCTGTTAAGTGAAGGATGCTAGATGCTGTATGTTCTAAATGAAAGTCATTCATGGTACTAAATGCATGACAAATGTTTATTATGTGGAAGTTTGATATGGCACAATGTGGATGACATTGACCTATTTTCTCAAGGTCACAGAGGGAAATGGATTTTGTTTTTGTGGTGCTCATATAATTATATGTCAGTAGAGCAGTAGACCAGTGGTCCTCTTGTTTCTAAGAGAGTTTGGATGTTTTACTAAGGGTCATGAATCCCCAAAACTTTTGGTCATGTGCTGTGTAACATGGTATATGTCAGTACAATTGTTGCAGAGCATAGTGATACTGTGATGAGTTATTCTTAACAAAATAAAAACACCTGGTGAGTGCCAGATCATGAGATGGTTAAGAGTTTGGGTTTCCGAATCAAATTTGTTAAGAGATATGTAATGCATGACAACTTTACCTCAAGATGTGTGTATTCGCTTCATATGTGGAAGGGATGAAAAATACTTCAGTTAGTACTGTGCAGTTTTACAAATGAACATGACAACTTGACGTAAAAGGCATCATAAATGTCACAGAGTTACATTTACATATACATATAGTAATGTTAAATGGTCAGTAAATTAACCAAACCTATAATGTGTGCATTGCAAATCATGGGAGAAGGAGTCAATCAAATTCTATTTTGTTTTTGCATGGCATTTATGTGTGCATATGTGACAAAAAAAGTATCCTGTTTTTTTTTGTTTTTGTTTTCATCAGTATGTGTTTTGTAGTTCTGAAGGGCCAAAATTGAGGTTTCCATATTTGAGCTCTTTCAAAATGCATATTCAAAAAAAAAATAAATAAATAAATAAACAAGATGTGAGAAATTTCTGGCACATGTTTGGAGCCATACTAGTGTTAAGCGTTTATGTGGAAATAGTGTGAAAGTTGAAAGAACCTGTAATCATTTATTTACATATTTGTATACAGGTTAGACATTGGATTATACCCATTCCAAAAATGTGTACTTTTTACATGTGTCCATTGACATTTTTCAGTCTATTTTGATACATACTAGTTGCCCAAACATCACTTTTGTGTGTTATGGTACCTGCTCTTATGTGTTCGATATCAATCATTGAATGTTGATATCATGAGCCCATGGTTAGCACCGCAAGTAGTATTCTAATTACAAAAAAAAAAAAAATGCTTCACCCAGCAAATCTCTCCAATAGATATCTTCAGGATATGTCATGCTTTTGAAGCCATCAAAGATTTAAACTACATTTGCTTGAAGTGACATTTTCATGTGCCATACATGTAGTTTTTAACATATTAATGATTTTTCACAGTTTTAAAGATGCTCAATTCTTCCATTGTCAAATGTCACAAATTGGCATAATTTTAAATGCAGATTTTATTTACTAGGTGTATCTTTATCATAAACATAGGAATTGACATTGGAAGGGCATCTGTAGCTATGGTAAATTTGAATATAGTCAAAATTTTGATTTTTAAATGCCCCCAATTAGCATAATTGCAAACACTGTAATCTTTATCGTACATTCATGAGAGGTGTATCATAGATAGAAGTGGGAATGACCTCGGTTTCTATTATAGTTTAGAAGGTATTCAATACAAAAATTTTTTTCGTGGCTTTGATGGTTATAATAATAACTGCTGCAACTTCTTCAATATTCATTGGAAGTATCGTTGTCACAGACATATAAATTGTCATTAATTGGAGCCTCTGTCTACAATATATTTGAAGATATTCATGACTTCAATTTTTAAACGCTCCTAATTTACATAATTTTAAGCACTGAGTTTGACCATGTGTCCACATGACACACTATCATCAACTCAGGACATCAAGAAATAAAAATTGTGGAACCTAGTCCGTTCCTCATCACAGTGCAGCACGGTGTATGACATTTTAAGGCTTCCAGCTGTTGCTAGTTGTCATTATATTTGTGGTGATGCAATTTGATGCTTTTGTGATCTCCCAGGGAAGAAAGAGGTGCTTGCATGTGGCCAAAACTCAAAGGGGCAACTTGGGGTTGGTCACTGTGATGCAGATGTGGACAGGTTCCTGCGGGTCCCTGCTCTGGATGGAAAAAATGTGGTCAAACTTGTCGGAGGATGGGACTTTTCTGTTGCACTGACAGGTAACTTGCTTGTGCTACATGCATTCAAAATATGATCATAGTCTCCAAGTCTCCCGCCTTGGTGGGAGATCTCCTGCTTTTTTGTATATTTTTTTTTACAAAGTCTCCCGTTCTCCTGCTTTTTGGAAAATAAAAAAAGTAGCATTATTCCACCGGTTTGCAGTAAAGTTGTATTGTTTTGCCATGTTGTACTATATATGCATGGAATATGTCTATGATGGTGCCTAAAACTTAGTAAAAGAGTTCAAAATGCAGGAAATGAAGGTGCAAATTTCAAATTTTTCCTGGGGGAGCATGCCCCCCTCCCCCACCCAGCTATGCTTTGTGCCTTTGGCGCTCACCCTCCCACTTCTCAGTGCCTGCATGGAGGGAGATCTCCCACTTTTAACATAGGCTAGCTTGGAGTCTGTATGATCCTGTAACTGCCTACTTTTATTATTTTAATACACAAATTTAGCCCCAGTAAAGGCTGTGTTAAAAAATGGCCCCAGGCAGTCACCAAATAGTGGGTGTGAATAGTGTGAAGTTTTAAATGTGGAAGGTCTCCACAGACAGGTGGTCCTACAACAGAGAGACTAGATAGAATGAACCAAATTAACAGGTAATTTTCTGTAATGTTGGGATCTGATTCAGGATTCACAATTCTTGTCTGTAGGTTATTCTTCAGACTTACTGCAACAAGGATCCACTGAATTTTGTGAGCATTTTTTTGGTACAAATGCAGACTGTTGCTGAGCAGACAAAGTTCCATGTCCTCTTCATGCCACTGGAGTGGAAAGTAAAATCCAGGTTTGGTGTGTGTGCTCAAGGATCAAGCATAAACGCAGGAGTTATGAGACAAATACTTTGTGGTTTCAAATCTTACATATTATAAATATATAAAGCTCCAATTGTATTCAACCAATGCTTGTACATGTACTTGTTACTCCATTCCTGCTCTACACATCTTGTATAAATGTTGTTTTTTTATTTAATTTCCCAGATTTTGTGGTGCCACAATGTAAGATACAGTGAAAACTTGTTATAATGACACCATCTGTTCCCTAAGAAAGGTGTCGGATAACTAAATATGTCAGATAAATGAGTCAAATAACAAAGAAAATAAACCTTTTCCATGAAAATTGGTGTCATTATATTGAATGTATCGGACATCTGAGTGTCATTATAATGAGGTTTCACTGTATTGTGATTTTAAGGTTTTATTGATACAGTGGCATTGGGTCTTCACTATGCTGAATGATGCTCTTACAATAACCAGTATTCAATTTCCATCTTTTCAGAGAATGGTGATGTGTACACTTGGGGTTCCAATACTTTTTCTCAGCTTGGACTGACCCCTGTCAAGGACCATACAAGTGTACCTGTAAGTTTCTGCATTGTGGAAGGTACACCATGTACACAAAGGCAATGTTTATGATTTGCATGTGATATAAATGTGTGTCAAAGGTTTGATATCAGGCCATGTCAACTCTTATTAGATACTCTTGTGTGAAGGGTACATGATTCTCCTATTTGAGTAGCCTATCATGTGTTAAGTCACTTGTCTCTATGTTTACAACATGGAAGCTTTCAGGGGATTTCACTGATTTTGATTCCCAATAAACTAGTACATGTACTCTTCATTGTTGTTCATTTGAATTTCTGTTTTTGTTTTGTTTTTCATTCTTTCATGCACATTTCAGTTTTTTTCAATAAAAGTCATCCTTGTCCCTGTGTTTAAGTTTGGAAAGGGTCATTCGTGTCCCTGTGTTTAAGTTCGTTCGTAAAAGTACAAATTGAGGACCTCCAGTAGAGCTGTGGCAAACGTTCATCTGTAATGAGGTTTACTTGTCCATGGAATGGGGGGGGGGGGGGGAGGGGGATGGCATTTGGTTTAAACATAAACGTGCATTTTATTTAATAAAATGACAAGATGTGTTTGATATGCCACCATTGTGTCCTGTAAGCATGCTTTATGCGTTCACGTAGTGTTGTCATTGCATTATGCATTCCTGTAGTGTTGTCATTGCTTTGTGGTCATGTCACCGGATGCTGTGCTCTCACTATGCTGCAGGAAAAGTTAGAAGTTGGGAAGTCCTGCTATGATATTGGTGCTGGAATGAGACACGCTGTGCTGGTGTCAGGTGAGACGAAACTGCTTCATGTTTAGGTGACTGGTACTTCAACAGTACCCACTGCTGTACCACAGAAGTCTATTAAGATTGTAAGAAATAATCTGTTCGCCCTGTCTGATGTTTAACTGAGTTTATTTACTGAGTCTTTGAAGAAAATTCAAGAGATGAAACTCAAGTGAATAGCTGTGACAAGTTGAGTTCCTCATCCATCAATGTATTTCAGGGAGTCCAAGTTCAAAGGCCAGGTTCCTTGACCAGAAGTTTCCATACCTAACTAAATGTTAAGGTGCATTTTTCTCTTATTGTTTGATAGATGTTTGAAGATGAAATAAAACAAAGTTATGCAGATACAAAGCCTAGGTTGAAACAAAGTTATGCAAATACAAAGGCTAGATTTAAACAAAGTTATGCAAGTGGGATGTGTAGTATAGTTCCAACACTACTGAGCAAGCAAGGCTAAAGGCTTCATGGCTAATATTAATAAAGAAATATTCAAGAGTGGTAAAACGATTTTTATTAGAGAATCTACTTAGATACTACCCTCGTCCCCCAACATGCTTCACGCCCTGGACGGGGCCTCGTCAGGGTCTGGAAGGAGGGTAACTTTAATGTAAAAATGATGGCTTAAATACAGATATGAGGATAACAACTTTTTGATAATTGGTGATGGTAACAGTCTATCTTTGAAAAGCTTGTATTATGACATCATGGTGGGTATTTTCCCATGGCCTTCTGATTAAGTGAAGAGTTTATAACATATAATGATCGACTGGAATGATGTCAGCTATTATTACTGATTGAGAGCATGATCTTATTCAATATATGTATATAATATATGCCTGTTTACGAATATAGTACTTCTTATAAATGTGATCCATTTATGTATATAGTTCGGACATAGAACGTCTAAATATGGTATACAGTCCCATGTTAATTGATCAGCTGACCATCGGGGTCTTTAGTTGGTGATGGTAACTAGAAGAGGAAAAAACACAAATCACTGCACTGCAGGTGATGGTGGGGGGTTTGGTGGTCTATCAGTTTCTACGTCTGAGGTATATGTATCCCTAACTATGACACAAACCTTATTAAGAAGCTTTTGGTCGTCTTCATTAAAGGTTGAGAAAGGGTATGGTAGTTGGTTTCCAATGTGTCCCTTAATAAGTGAAAGAAATGTTTGTTTATTTTGCAAATGATAATTGGTAAGTGGACAGTTTTTGCAATTTTGCAGAACATGAATTACTGCAGATTGGGGGATGTAACTAGAACATTGAAGGCCCAAACCTATGCACTTGAAAATGGCAGGCACTCAACACTCCTACAAGCAAAACACACCTGCTTGGTTTGGAGGAAGAACTCAAACTAATTTTTATTTCTGAATCTTGAGAAGTACAATTTTAGTACAAGAGAAATGCAAATGCCCAATAAAATGGTAGTTTACAATGAAGTATCCAAAACCAGAAAGAGGGTTATAGATGTTGACCAATAAAATATAAATTAATGCAAACTCAGCAAAATACCAAAGAACACATTTAATCAATGAATATGTGGTACAGAGTGACATATCAGAACTTCCCCAGTTTGCCACTATGTGATATTATATTTTAATTATTAGCATCAAATAGATTATCCCGACTGGGAACGCCTTGGCTAACCAGAGGATTTTGGATATAAGAAAAAGAATTTAAAACAATTACTGCTAATGATCACTGGATGCAATGACATGGATGAACAATAATTGAATTTATGTTTGCACTTGTAAAGGCAGAATTTAGGGGAATGACTTTTTGAAAATAAGTAATTAAATGACAAAATAAATAAGTGACTCACATGTATTTTGAAAAATAAAACACTTGTTTCAGAAAACCATTATTGTAGAAATAGGAGAAGTTGGAAATAATTTTAAAAATAATGATAAGTTTAATAGGCCATTCTGGCTCTGTGACAATGTTTGACCCCTCTAGTTGGGGTCACATTTGTGTGTTAATATTTTACCTCTCTAGTTGAGGTCACCTTTGTGTGGTGACATTTTATTCCTTGCTATGATGGGAAGAGGCACATAATTGATAATTGCAAGTGTCTGCAGCAGTTTTGTCAGGGTCTGTTCTGAAAACTAGCAACAGGCATTAAAACATGTGACAGGTAAGCACCTGGTGGTGAGTCAACATCAACATGGGTTGACAGCAAGCAACATACAATTACCAGTAACTGTCCTCCCTAATCACCTAAACATTTAAGAGTTAGAATATGTATGCCTAGTTGATCTGTGTGGGTTCTGTGTATGTTTGACTTCAAATTACCAAAAAGCAAAAGGGGAAGTTGCCTCCCTGGCAGACTTTCTCTGGTCCCCAGTGGGGGCCAACAGTCTGCCGCCTTCCAGGAAGTCTGTTTAGCAGGCAAAAGGGGAAGACAGTCGCTTTAAAATCAACTTTTCAATCCCTGATAAAATGCATGAGGCCCACATACATGTACTTTAGAATTTGAAATGCAGCTACTATATGGGAATGCTTCAATGTGTCACAGGAACAGGTGAGGTGTACACCTGGGGCATAGGGAAAAAAGGGCAACTGGGGCAAGTTGAGGGCAGCACACCACTGGCCAGAGCCACACTACCCCAGCAAGGTAAGCTATTCATTATGGAGGATGTGGCCAGGTGAGCAGACTGGCATGTTTCTTTCTTTTTACTGTCCTTTGGTGTGGATTGAACTGTACATGGACCTTGGTATGTTCAACAGGCAATGGCTGATTACATCCACAGTGGAGTGGATTAGATGTGCAACAAGGTCTGTTATGCAGGCAATGGCCCATGAGAACTTTGGGATATTTGATGTCATGTTCAATTTACTTTGAAAGCTCAAGAATGGATTATTAAAGTAAAAATTTTTGCCAGGGCTAAAACAAAGCACATTTGTCCATTCTGTTCATAAACTAATCTGTGCAGTCCAACTTTAATCAATACAATGCTTGTTTTGCAGTAAAAAAAAAAAAAAAACAACACACACACACACAAAAACCACACACACATGAACAAAGTTCAGATATTATCTGATTTAAATATAACTTATTCAATTCTTGTGGTTTCACAAGATGTTTTGCCTGACAATACCAGAGCAGACATGTCTGTAAAATTTGCATGTACAATGTTCATGTATTTGAAGATGGGTTCAATGTTTTTAATCACTGCTCTGTGGGTTAATGTAGTACGTGGACCTCTACGAGAAGTTTTGTAGACTCATTATCAGAATACGGCCATATTTGGAAACATTATTTCAAGATGTTGATGTTTAATATTTTCAGTGAAGTTGCCAGATGAATGTGGGAAACCTACACAGTGTGTAGCTGGGGCCTACCATACAGCCATACTCACAGGTTTGTATTGTCTCACATTATCAGTAGGCTGCGACACTTGAGTAGATTGTTTCACATCAGTAAGCGTCTACACAGGTGTGTATCGTCTTACATTTTCAGTAGGCCGCTAAACGTGTATATTGTTTCACATTATCAGTAGGCTTCTACACATGTGTTTTGTCACACATTATCAGCAGGGTTCTACAACTGTATTTTGTCTCACATTATTAGGGTTCTACACAGGTTCGTTGTCACACATCAGTAGGGTTCTACACCAGTGTTTAGTTACACATCAGTTGGGTTCTACACAGGTGTGTTTTGTCTCACATTATCAGTAGGGCTCTACACCGTTGATCTGAGCTTTGGTCAAGGTTGTTTTCTTTAGAAGTCACCTTATTGTTAAAGAAGAAACTGTCATGACATCTGTCTCCCTTGTAGAAATAACTTTGGGGAGGTAAATTTGTTGACATTTATATGTTAATAAAAAAAAAACTGATGGAATTTTGGCCAAATTCATTGGTTCTTTGATTTGAGTTTTTGTACTAAAATCATTATCTTTCAAGTACTAAATTTATGGAAAGGACAAAAAAAATCCTATGATTCTTTTATTTAAAACAAGTTTAATCCTATGAGGGACATGTGATATTCATGTTTCACTTGTCCAGTGGACAAGTCAAGATTAACATTAACAGTCCAGTCAGCTATGATCTCAGGTAAGACTGCAAAGTTTTGCCACAAGACGCGTGTTGTTTCTGTCACGATACTGGTCCAGGTGATGGTCAGGACAACTAGCATCAAGACGGGAACAAGTGAAAATTGCTTATCTTCTTGACATGTGGAGGGATGTATAATTTTCCATGCCCTGAGAGCATGAAATTTAATACTGTCAGTGGTATCTAATTTTGAAAATGTTGAACCCTGCCCCAGTGCAAAATAGGATACATTCTAGTTGCAATTAAAACTTGCAGTTTGAGAGGCATGGACCGCCACTTGGTCATATCTTGACTGTCAAATACATGTACTTCCTAATGTTTCTGGTGTTTTTTGATATATATATATATATATATATATATATATATATATATATATATATATATATATATATATATATATATATATATATATATATATATATATATATATATATATATATATATATATATATATATGTATGATGTATGTGTGTATATATATATATATATAATGTATCTTTAAATCAGTTGCATAGCAAGGAAAAATGTGATGGACTCCCAATGCTGGCAAGGGAATAACCAAATTTAAGTACCTTATTATCCCTAATTTGCTCTTTGCGCAAGTAGAAAAGTAGAAGGAAATGAATATCAGTTGTTGACATCCATTTTTATCATTCCTGTCATCATTATCTCAGGCAGTAGGCGATAATGTACATATGCACATTTTTTAAGCATTGTTTCATTTTTTTTCTTTAGTTTGTTGAAGCTCTAAAAAAACATACAACTGATTTCTAATAAGTAGAAAACAAAATCATGACTACTCAAAAGATTGGATGATGTCCCAATGCCTTTTGGGACATATCGTTTTCCTGTCCTTACATTTTAAGGAGCCCCAGGTTTAATGGAAATTGGCATATTATGTACACTAAAGATGATATGGTTTATGTACAAAATAAAATTCAGTACCATGTCATTGTTGTAGCTTTTGTATGGGCTGATGTCAGAGGCACTGCTGTATTCTTATTTTAGATCCAGGTGTAATGTGTGGGTCCTCAAGTCAAACTCACCTGTTGTCCAGATGTTGGGAGTGTATTTTGTTTTTCAGAGACAGAAAAAACATGTAGAAGAGGAATTTTTAGTGGTTATATCTGAAAGCATATCACTTCCAGTTGAACTTTTTTCATCATACCAGAAAAAGTAATATTCTGACAGAAACAACGGTCCAATCTTTTGCAGACAAAGGCCAGGTTGTCATGTTTGGGGATAATAAGCATGGGCAACTCTGTACAGACCCCAAACAAGAAAGTCAAAAAGCACAGCCTTATGTGATCCCATCCCAGTGTATGGGAGGAAAGAAGATTGTAGAGATACACAGTGGATGGACCCACCTGCTGGCACTTACAGGTAAAATAGGGCTGTGTGTAAGGGAATAAACTATATGGTGGCTGGGCTAAGCTGGTCGTGTTGATGAGTTATCAGAGTTGTGTAAGGGAATACAACTGTATAATAGCTGGGCTGAGCTGGGCTGAACTAGTGGCACTGACCAGTGAGCAGAGTTGTGTAAGGGAATAAAACTGTATGGTGGCTGGGCTCAGCAACTGACATTGATGAGTGAGCAGAGTTGTGAGTTCATCAAACTACCTGGTTGCTGGGAGGAGCTGCCTGCCCCCTGCAGCAATCAGGGCTGTGTTAACCCTTTACTGCTTAGAATTAGACTGAGTGATTCTCATTAAAAATGATTTCATACTAAAGTGGTACCTGCTGTACATGGCCACATACAGCAGGTGACCTGTCACTGCAGGTAAATTAACAAAGAAATTGAGTCTTGTGGCCACAAAGAGCAGGTGACATCTCACACCAGTGGCTGCACACAGCAGGTCTAATGTATACACTCCTGTGATGAGAAATGTGAATTTCAGTGACTGTTATTCTCTAACTAGGGGACCATGAGGTGCTGAGCTGGGGCCGTGCGGACTATGGTCAGTTGGGACGCCAGTGTGCAGGTTCATTTGACCACGTACCAGGTCCTGTGAAGGGGCTGGGTCGACCAGGACAGCTAGCATGCGGGTCAGAACACAACCTGGCAATAAATGGTAAGCAACTTCCGTGTAAATTGCTTTTCTTTATGCAGTGCAGTGTTATTTGCGTACCTGAGCAATTCCAGACTACACAAGGGTGCTAGTAAACTATGGAACACAAGTTTTGTATTTCTCTACACTACATAGACAAGCAAAAAGGTGACTGGAAAAACTATACTTTTTTGTGGATGTAATAATGATGCGTTCATTATGTATGTTCTTTATCTTTATCTGTCATTTGGTGACAGTCCAGACTAATCTGCTGTCAAGCAGCATATATGCTTAAGTTGTAAAATGAACGCCTTTGATACTCGTATTTTATTCAATTAATTCCATTTCTAAGTAAAATTCTGAATATAATTGCAGGTCAGCCCATCCCAAACACTCAAAGGAGGGTGGCCCATTTAGTCAGTTACTCTGGGTCAAACACACATGCAGTAAGGCCACAGACTATGAGGGAAATTCAAAGAAAATCCTCAAGCATTATGAGCTGAGAGATTACTCCATTCAAATACTCATTGATGCCAAAACAAAAGAGGACTTAGTAGACAGATCCACTTCTCTGACACCCAGAACAACTGAGCACACTGGTCAAGACAAGTTTGTCTCCACTTTCAATCCCACACTTCCTCCTATCAAACAGATCATTGAGAACCACTGGAGAATGCTTGAGACCTCATCACACGCTTAAGCCCTAGTTGATAAGGAAGTGATCTTAAGCTTTAAATGGGCAGACAGAACTGACCACCATATCTACATGATATGGTGGTCAGTTCTAGAATCAGATACAAAACAGATGTACAATCTAATCCAGCTGTATCTGGCAAAACACACAGTAATGAATGCAATTAAACCAATTGCAAATACTGCACCTGTCTTGACACTTCAGGCAGAGTGACCAGTACACAAACTGGGAGGACACATAATGTCCCAAAGGGAAGATTCTGTGAGAGTTCTAATCTAGTATACCTAAAATTTTGTGTTCGGAGCAAGTTTTTCCATGATTTCTATGCTTGGTTGGGCACTTACCCTTTGGTAACCACACACACAGCGACTGTGTAGTCACACAGATTGAAGCCCCTGTCTTCAGGACTTTGTGGCACTGTTGTGCCACTGATTCCAGCCTGAAATACACTCATTGACCCTGCAGTGTATTGACAGTAACCTTAACATTTTTAAGTCTACTGCGATTCAAATCTGCTTTGAGTCATCTCTTACCGTGACAACACTGGTCTCAGTAAGACCGAACCTCTGTGTTACGTAATCACGATTGCGTGTTTAGCATAACAACAGAAGTTCGGTTTATAAACAGGCTACACGTCAGTTAACCAACAGTTCCTCACGAGTCATAAGCAACGAAACCGGTCGAACTTATTGTTTGCCATTGTGACCTTTGCTTGGTCCTTTGCTCATAATTGCATATGTATTTGATAGAAAGCAGACAACACAGCTTATAAAGGATCTGAACTTTGAAAAATTCCATAATCTAATTTGAAGAAGATAGAAGTTTGTGCCCCATGTCCCAGCTGTATATTGTGGTCAAAGAAGAATCTAGTTTCTGTGTCATTCCAGAGACTGTTATGTGCGTTGTGTCAAAGCAGACTTTGTTTATGTTGTTTGCCACACTTTGGGGACATATCCATGGCTGTGATCAATCTAAATAATCTTACTTCATTTCATTTTATCATTTCAGAAAATGGAGAAATTGTGTCGTGGGGCTGGAATGAGCACGGGATCTGTGGCACTGGTGACGAGGAGAATGTACTAGAACCACAGGTGGTGCCAGCTCTGAAGAACTACATCACTGTACAAATAGGCTGTGGCAATGGACACTCCATGGCTGTATGTCGGGAAAGGTGACCAATGGACACTCCATGGCTGTATGTCGGGAAAGGTGACCAATGGACACTCCATGGCTGTATGCCGGGAAAGGTGACCAATGGACACTCCATGACTATGCCGGGAAAGGTGACCAATGGACACTCCATGGTTGTATGTCGGGAAAGGTGACCAATGGACACTCCATGGTTGTATGTCGGGAAAGGTGACCAGTAGCACTCTATTTACAAATAGGCTTTGAAGATGGACACTCCATGGCTGTATGTCGGGAAAGGTGACCAATAGACACTCCATGGCTGTATGCCAGGAAAGGTGACCAATGGACAGTCCATGACTATGCCGGGAAAGGTGACCAATGGACACTCCATGGCTGTATGCCAGGAAAGGTGACCAATGGACAGTCCATGACTATGCCGGGAAAGGTGACCAATGGACACTCCATGGCTGTATGCTGGGACAGGTGACCAGTAGCACTCTATTTACAAATAGGCTTTGAAGATGGACACTCCATGGCTGTATGCTGGGAAAGGTGACCAGTAGCACTCTATTTACAAATAGGCTTTGAAGATGGACACTCCACAGCTGTATGCCGGGAAAGGTGACCAATGGACACTCCATGGCTGTATGCTGGGAAAGGTGACCAGAATGACCGTATGTGCATCTGAATTGGTAAATGGCAGCAGAGTAAGAAATTAGTGCCCGAGACCATCACCAAGGAGAACACTTATGGGACATGGAGGGTAGGAAGGTACAGATAGTCTTGGTCTCGGACTTACTCACCAATAAACTTAGCCACAATGTCACCGATTACTTCATTGTGTAAGTTGTGTACACAATAAACTTTTTTTTTTTTGATTGATTGATTTATATTTGGCAATATAAAATACTGTGTAAGAAGGTAAATCATATAAAAAGTACAAATAAAGATACAGTACATAAATCATACGTGTAAATAAAATGTTATGATATAACATAAAGGAGCACTAAAAGAATGTCAGTTATATCACAGGGGCACATACATACATTTACATGGATTCTCCCACCTCATTTTTTTTACCCTAGGCCACCTGTGTGTTTTTTTTAACCTCCTCGCCTCTTGATGTTGAGAAGGAAATGGTATACCAATTTTACTTATTTTTTGCTATTTTTCCCCATTATTTTTATTTTCCATCCTCCTCCCCCAGAATTTGTTTTTTAAGTTCGTAAACGAAGTAATAAAATAATGCTGGCCTAATCCTGTGTATGTGAAATATGGATGTGGTTACAACCGTATGTATGTGACACATGGATGTGGTAATCCTATGTATGTCAGTTGTCACACAGGGATGTGGATAGCTCCTTTCTGTTCTGTGGAGTCTGATTCCTGCAACGGTCGAATTTTGTGTTGTTTTGGAGTTTATGGTTGCACTTGACAAGGTTCCTGAACACCTGCTGAGCTCCTTAGGTTTTCACAGAGTACTCAGGTTTCCTTCTACATTATGTTCAACATAATTAGGCCTAAGATCTGCCCACTGGACCCTGTGGGAGAACAGTCTTTGACTGAGCAAGCTAGCTAGTACATGTATAAAGAAGTTCAAGTCTAGCTACCCAGTATCAAGAAGTTAAAGTATTATTATCATCAAATAATATTGTAATCTTAAATCTGTGGTCCAATTTTTTATATTTTTTTAATGTTTGCTTGAGTCTTTTTTTGTAATATTAGACATTATTTTTCCTATTTTATTCATTCATTATCATTATTATTATTATTACTACTACTACTACTACTACTACTACTACTACTACTACTACTACTACTACTACTACTATTATTATCATACAGTGCCAATGCACTACCTTATGGTCCTCCTACACAGAATGTTGAGGAGACTGCTTTAGTGATCTTGGCTTCCTGGTAGACCCAACCCTTCTCCTGTGTATTTTGTACATTTTGTGAACTGAAAATTTTCATTTTTACCATGTTTTGCATATTACAGCTGGTTAAGTTCGTTAAGAGATGCTTTGTACATTTTTACAAAGAACATATAACTGTTAAGTATATAATGGTCAAATGTAGACAGTGAAAACAAAATGGTGTCTATTGTAATCGTTTATTACAATTAAATGTAGACAATCAAAACCTAATATTTTCTACACAATGTACAAAATAACTTCCACAATATCTGGAAGTTCAACAGCTGTTCACATCTCTATTTTCCCCATGGGGCGGACCCTTAGATAGTGAACAGATGGAAGAACAGACAGACAGAGGTGAGGACTTGTATATAAGCTCTGCCGCTTTATGCCATCAGAGCTAAAAGGCACGGAGCAAAATAAATAAGAACGGTGAGTTATCCCACTATTTTAAGCAGAGAACACTGTCCACTATTTTTGGATGTCCAGCAAATGTTCACATTTTTTATGTTTGTAGATATTGGCTACAGTATATCTTGGATAAATGGGTTTCATCCATAACAGGTATCTCGTTACAAGCCCCGTTTATTGTGTGAAAGTGAGGACAGCCAAATCTGATACTTTCATGTTGCTGCCAACATTACATGTCTCTCTTAGTTCCCATTTTGTAGATAATCTCCAGATGCTGCAGCAAAGTGTGATAATGTTGTGCAATAGTTGGGCAGTTTTACCATGATATGCCTGAACATGTACTTTGGTGACCAAAATAAGGCACAGTTGTATTAAATAGCAAGGAGACATGTGGGACCCTGTGTAATAGCAAGGAGACATGTGGGACCCTGTGTAATAGCAAGGAAACATGTGGGACCCTGTGTAATAGCAAGGAGACCTGTGGGACACCTGTGTAATAGCAAGGAGACATGTGGGATACCTGTGTAACAGCAAGGAGACATCTGGGAAACCTGTGTTCACCGTTCACCTGATAACATGTTGGAATAGCTACAGACTTGTTGATCTTGGATACATGTGCTGTATTTGTTTGGGATGCCCTTGTGGATCCTTTTAACTCATTCCATACTATGGTGACAGGCCTTGGTCAGTGGTTCTGGCACTGCCTGGAAAGTCTTGCTGCAGCTGCCCTTGCGGCAGCTGTAGCATAACTTGTCAGGCAGCGCCAGAACAACTGACTTATGACTATAGGTATGTTGAAAGAAAGCGCTTTTCATGAAGAATTTAAATATGCAATTGTCATCTTAAATTTAGGTTAAATATACAGAAAAATCAGGGAATGGTATGGAATGAGTTAAAAGATTCCAGAAGCATTGACAGAGGATGGAACTTAACATCAGCCATGTAGCTTGATGGCTCATGTATTTGTTATACGAGTTAGACACTGGATATTATGCGAGGCTGTACATCTGGTTTATTAACACAAATACTTTTGATAACTTTTAGGGAAGTGTTTCTTCTGAAGTAGATTTTACCAAGCAATAAAGAAAGTTACATGAAATGTGTGATTTGTTGTTATTCATTTGATAGGGTTAAAGGTCAGTCCTCTCGGTCTTGGCCTTGGAGTTTCCTCAAAAGTCTCTGCCAGCAAAACGTTACATATCTGCATTTTTCTGCTGTACTCCAGAACTGTGCGAAAACATGGAACTTAGTGTGTCGAGCCGGCAAAATCCCTAGACCTTCTGGTCTGATTCTTTTCAGATTTTTAAGATACTCTCTGTGTGTGGTGCTCCAAAGCAAACTCCAGCAATGTGTAATATAATGGTATTGTGACCATTTTTACCACTTTTCCAGTGAACACAACAGTTCAGGACAACATTCATGTTCCCAATGCTCTCCAAATTGGGCTTTCAGATGAAGTCCCATTCTGAGAACAGATCAGAGATACATGATTTGGAACACTTTTAGAGATAAATTTGATGTAAAATGAGGGAAATGTTATTTCATGGTGTGACATTAACTTTCCATCTACATCCTAATGAGCTTGACATCAAAATTAAGCGTCTGACTGTGGCAGAAATTCTTACCCGAGGACACCCTCAGTGCTGTACAATATTGAAGCATACAATGGAAACTAATTAAGTTGGTCATCACATGAAGAAGTCCTTGCTTTTGAAATTAATGCAAACAGAACTCTTTTGTCTTTATTCCTTTTATTTTGTTTTTCATGATTTATGTACACTATTAAAATAATCAGTTTAGAACATATGACCCACCATCGGCACCACAAAACCCAAGAGCCTGTGAGTGTACGTACACAGTCCACTCCTACTTGCTGAAAATAAAACACTTCTGGTACACAAGATCATGCCGCAACCAGTTTTGTCAAACAAAGAAAAAATTTTGTACCCATAGATTTTCACTGCCTCAAAGCCTGTAGGTACCTACGCCAGGTGGCACTACTGTAGCTAAAAAGTTTATAAGATTGTGGTGACTGGTGCCATTTCAGCTACTGTCCTGAATATTTGAATATCTTTCTGACTATGTTGGGAACAAGTAGCATGGTCCCACTAATGGCACATTGCTGTATGTATTGATCCCTTCAATGATCGTGCCATGTCAATATGACTAGTTGAAGCTTTCACTTCTATGGAGGCTCAGCTGATGGCACTACATTCTGGAAACACTGTCCATTTGAGATTCACACAAGGTAACAGCAAAGGTGAAGTCTTGTATCGATGCCTTTCCAAAATGCATTACATGTGAACTGGTATATTTTAGCCTTTTGGGCTATCCAGGACGCAGCCTTTACTCCCATGAAGCCTACAACTTGCAGCTTGACGTCAGCGTGGGCTCCCCGTCAACCCAGCATGACTGCATTGTCAATGTGACAATCCACGAAAGGTCTTGTGAAGAGCGTGGCAAAACAACTGTACATATCCTGCACTAGCAGCGACATCAATCATAAAAAGCTGACACCAATGCCGAATTGTAGGCCTGGATTTTGGCTGCAACAAACAGGAAACATCATAATCACTGGCCTGGTGGAAGCCAGATAAAGCTATGGGCTATGCAACACTCTATACTGCAGACTTGGGAAGAAATTATACAAACAAGCAGATTGCCTTTTGTTGGCCTATATTTTATAACACAGCAAGCGAAGTCAGAATAAGATTTAAAGTTGCACAAACTCCCTCTTTTTTTTTACTGTGAGCAAAGGTCGGAAACAAAGCAAAGTATTGCTGTGATGTTGATATGGCAGGCAGTATATGTGTATAATAAACTTTCTGTTGATGGTAATTGATAACTTCTACATTTGCCCCCCCCCCCCCCCCCCCCTGGCAAGTTTTGGTTATCAGTTCCTCACCTATCTCCTTTTTGTACCCTGACCGGCACACAGTAGTTGAGTTCCAGACGAGCGACGCCTCCCAGTCTCATCACCACCCCAGCACCATAGGCCAATCTGTAGGATTCTCCTAATCTCGAAATATTATCTTTCATGTTTGGACCTGCAGAAAGGATGGAAGGAATAAAAGGTGTTATGGTATGTAACCAATAAAGACATGAAGGAGAATGTCATCCTGAATTGTACATGAAATATAAAAAATATAAATTGTTCCAGCTACACCTACATACATTTTACTTGGCATATGGATTCAGTTGACAACTTTATGTGACGAGCAAGTGTCTTTATGGTATATAACTTAATGATTCATCATGCAAAATTTGGATGACTACGATAAATTTACATCCAAATGACCATGGTTATCATTTATTTTAAATTCTAGTACCTTTTCAACCAACAAGTCATAAAACGGGGAAAAAACTGATACAGCTTTTTTTTCTTCACAAAGGTATATTTAGAATCTTGTTTGTTAATGGCAACTGGCCAAATTCAACATGGTTAATCCTGTTTTGGCAATCACAGGTGCATTTTTCTGACATTTAAACAATCCAAAAAACTCTTGATGGGACAGGTTCATATACAGTAAAACATCATCATAAGAATACTTGGATGTCGGACATATTCACTTTAATAACAACACAATTTTTGAAGGACTAAAATCATATTTCTTTGAGACTTGACGCATTTATTGGACATATTCAGATATCAAACATATTTCGCAGCCAGCAAATGGTGTCATTACAATGGATTTCACTGTAACACACTGAAATAAAGATATTTTTGTATCTTCAGTAAAAAGGACTGATTATGGTACGTATATACAATACACTTTCATTGTTTGATGAATTTTATTTGAAGCTCACTGTGGCGGTCGGCCTGTACATGTTGGTAATCAAACTTTACAATAAATACGGCAGTAATTCTTACCAAACGTAAGATTTGTCAGGTTGCCTGCGTTGACAAAGAAGTGTGTCCTGAACAGCTCCCCAAAGCCACCCTTGCCAGGCCTGAATGGAAGGGGAGAATACAGATGAGCTGCTGCCAGCCAGTAGGTGTCAGCACCGAGGGCACACCCTGAAAAGTAGAGCCACCCTGCTCAACACATGGTCAGTGACATCATGATTCACATTTCAATCAATGACATAACAAAGAAGTTGAATATGTGGACATGAGTTTCAATGGTGCATAGTTTCCTGATGTTGTCTTTGAACTGACTGAAAATAAATATTGGGCACACTATTTCAAATTTGTTTGTCCACATGACATACATAAATGCTTCCTGAACACTGAAGATAACTTTTCTTTAATTTGTGAGACATTCCTCACGGATACACAGGAATAAGTCATAAAAGTTTTCCTATGAATGAACAGTTTATCAATTAGAAAATGGAAGTGAAAAATTAAAGACTGTTCAAAGGAATGAAAGCTTGGCCCATGTGTAACAACCTATTTTATACTGCAAGAGGGATTAATATAGGGCACCACCATGTTTCCTAATTGCTTCAATAAAATATGTTTAAACCAACCTATTTTACTTTTGCTATAATGTATGTATTCAGCTTCAACACCGTGGTGACAGCTGGCTCCACCATTTTAATATCCACCATATACTTGCTTTCCTTGTCATTTTGCAAGTCACAGAAATATAATAATATAAGTGGGAGACCCCAACGATCAATTACCATAGTCTGAGAAACAAATTACGTGAGAATTCCTCTGTGTATTGAGACCCTTTCCCTGTCAAGACCAATCTTCTGCAGCCCCGTGGCTGGTTTTAAGAGAGATTCAACTGCACGTCAATGCTTCAACACAAAGTTCTGATATACCTTCTATACCTTCCAAGTTGCATTAAAAAGGGAAGAAGCAGTCGCACATACCATCTGAATGTGGTCCACAGCCTCGCACATTGAATCCTCTCAGAGTTAGTGGGCCTCCCAGGAAAAATTGGTCTACAATTTTAATGTCTTTCCCTGCATCCAGGGGGCGCATGATACCACCTGCAAGTGAGAGCTGTAGAACTGTGTCCAGGACCAGAGACTTGTTCACTTGTAACTCCACCTCATGTTTATGGAAGTGTGAATCTCCTCCCAGACCTGCAAACTCCTGTAATATATGACAGACAGAAATCAGCCAGCACCATTATGGAGACAGGCTGAATGGCCTGCCAGGAGGAACTAAGAGATAAACATCAAAAGAGCAATTTATATAGAAATGTCATTTATAAATTAAGTTATTTGCCACATTTGAAGAAGCCCTTCAGGGATAAGCCCTAAGGAGAAGCCAACATTGCTATCTGGCAGTATAGGTCTTTCAAGTGAAATAGTATACATGTAATATTTAAAAGTGGTCATATGAAGAAGGTAGCTTGATCCCAATGAGACCAGTATACAAACCTGACACCTCATCCTGTGTGTCACACATCAAACTGACTGATATCATGTTACTGTTTACATGACAGTACACTGACTCTTAGCTCATCAGGGCTCTGCTATTGGACTTGAAGTACCATAGTGACATAATGTAGTTCTAGAAATTTTCACGCTCAACTTAATTTCGTGCTTTTCGCGCTAGTACTTGATGCGCGAAAATAAGATGTGCCAAAATTAATTGACATAATGATAGGTTATATATAGACAATGTTTTTTTTTTTTGTTTTTGTTTTTGGGGAACCACTTGGCAGATGGGACTGAAGCTGCAGGCACGAAAAGGGGCTTGTTCACTCTGTTCTCTGTGCCATGGTTCAGACTCTTACTGCAAATTCACATTGCTTAGCTGTATTTTCATTTTTGCTCATTTGGCTGATGGCTCAAGACAATGAAAATGCAAATTGTATTTTAACGTATTGTGACTAATTATCAACGTATACACATAAAAATACATATGCTTACAATGTAAATGCACAAATAAACCATTACCTGACAAAGTCTAAGTAGTGTTCCAGAACTTGGAAGAATTTTGTTATCTCTCCGGTCACGAGAAAAGTTCAGCTGTCAACAAAATGCAGTTTCAACTAGTGTCAATAAACAAGATCTTGTGTCAACAGACATAAAGGTGACCAACTTTGCAGGTGAGCTGTTTTCCTGGCCCTGGATATGTAGCAATTACTTGATCTGAAAACTTTTCAGTAAGTTCAGAAATGATGGCTATTAGTGACATTTTCTGCAATACTTCCATTGAGCAAAGAGATTTTAAGTTAAAAAGTTTTATGCTGCCATTTATAAAAAAAAGTAATATGTTGCTTCAGTAACTGGCAATGGAGTGCTTGAACATCTAAAACCAATATTTTGTAGATTATAGCAGGCAACAAGTGGAAATGAAAGTGAAACCTCATTATAATGACAATGAGACATTTGACATCATCACTTAATGATGCAAATTTTGAGGGACTTCATTTCAACTTCTTTTGCGATTGGACTCATTCCCTGGACATATTTGGTTGTCTGATAGTCTTGCAGGGAACAGATCCTGTCATTAGAATGAAATCTCCCTGTACTTAGGCTGTCAATTAGGTCCCTGATTTGACTATCATATAAGACAAGATTACATATAAATCATGATTCCGCTAAAGAGCATGGCTGATAGCTCACCTTGATGGCAGATTTAATGGAGTGTCCGGCCTGTTCTCGGACAGCAAAGGCAGTAGTTCGCGTCAGGCAGCTGAGGTCCCGCCACGTACCCTCCCAACGCAAGCTGTGTTCACCAAGAGATGTGGGGAACTGTAAGGGTGCAAAAGATACGTGAGCATCAGTGTGTCTACAGGTGAAGCACATAACAAGCAAGCTTTATTGCCTTATTACATAATCTACAGCAACAGTTCGGCAGCAAATGGCATCCAAATGAGATTCTGTGCAGCTTTAAGTTAGGAACCGGAAGAAGAATGAAACATGCTCAGGTCATCTGTTAATCATGGTTCTGCATTAAAAGTAGCACAAATTATTTTTTTTTTATGATGCAAGATTATTACAGCTCCTGGGGACTAGGCTTGAATCACAGCTTTACCCAGTGATATGAAAAGGCCAACTTCACGGTATCAATCGAAATTTTGTTAGGCAGCAATAGATGCAGACTGCTAGGCTTACATTGAACTCTGCATGCACCCCCGCGTCTGTTTGCTTGTAGCCACTCCATGGGAACTCCCCACTCTGCTGTGACACACCTGTGGAGAGCCTGGGGCAGACAATGTATCATGGCTGACATGAGGCAGACAATGTATCATAGGTGACATGAGGTATACAATGTATCATAGGTGACATGAGGTACACTTGTGATAGGTGACATGAGGTATACAGTGTATTATGGCTGACATGAGGCAGACAATGTGTCATAGCTGACATGAGGTATACAATGTATCATGCCTGACATCAGGCAGACAATTATGCCTAACACAAGGCATACAATGTATCTTGCCTGACATGAGGCGTATAAGTGATGTCTGACATTAAGCATACAACATATGTCTGAGGTAAGGCAGACAATGTATCATGCCTGACATGAAGCATATAATGTATCATGCCTGACTTGAGACAGTGTATCATGCTTAACATTAGGCATACAATGTATCATGCCTGACATGAAAAAATTGACATCATGTTCTTAGATCTCTAAGATAAAAAGACAAGAAAAGTTAGCAGCTGCAGGCTTAAGAGTTGATGCCTTTATGTCATTCTGTCTCACTGGTAAGTTTTAATAGTATTTCCAAAAAGTCTCCAGTCATTGATTTCATCAATGAAAATATCTCGAAACTGATTAAAAATATATATATGTAAATTATATGCATACTATAAAATATATGGGTTTTTGAAATCTGCCAGATGACTGGTAGGACAAAAGAGCTGGCAGGAAGCCTTACACAGGCTGTAACATTGTCAACCTGAAGTATACTACTATCATGGCTGGTCTGGCAAAGTGCCACATATTTACCTTCAGGTGTCTGAGGACACTTAGTTCAGAATGCAAGAGATGACAACATTCAAAGGTCCTCCTCCATATAAAACACCTACTGTGAAATATGCCCATCTTGACTTCTGATGTCTTTTAATAAATGGCAGTACATTTAAAAAGTTGAGTACACTGTGCGCAAGACTTCACTCATAACAACTTACGTGATTTTCGGGTTTGCGTTGAGAGGTTTGACGAAGCTGAAGCTGTAGCCAGTGACATTCTTGGTGCCATAAGTGTACTCGGATGAGATGCGTTCTGCTCTGCCAAACACATTGGGCAGTCGCAGTGTGAACAGCTGCAAGGTAATGAGCCATTAGTCTCAGCACTTGTTTTGGCTTACAGTTTTATAGTTTGGTTTTAAAGATGCAGTAAAACACTCTTTGAGGTGAAGAAACTTAACCCTGTCATTCCAAATTATTGACAGCTACAGGCTTACCTGCTGCTTTTAAAGTTTGAATTTGTCAATTTCAATTTGTAAGTTTTTCCCAATTAAAGGATGAAAAACAAAAGTCTTCCTATGCTGGGGGACACTTATGAAAATGGGGCCACACACAAACATGATGACAACAATAATCTGTCGGCTAATACGACCTGGAGGATAAAAAAGTAATGTCTTACTTTGTTTCCCTTATTCCATGCAAGGACAGAGGCACATTGTTAAAATTTAATACATTTGCTGACAAATGTAATTCTGCACTGAATTTGAATATCCCCTATTGTAAGGCTCTGTTCTGTAGACCTACCACTCCTAAAGCAGTGGACACTCACCATGCTTCCTTCATTAGTACCCACAAGGGTACTGATGCCTCCAGCCACCCGCCACACTTCCTTGACATCGTACGTGATTGTGTATCCATCTCTCTCAGCCTTAGGCCCTGCAAACGCATTCAAAAACATACTACTGTAGCCCTGTATTGAGAGGCCACCCCAAGGGCAGGCCTTAAAGTGGACTCTCAAGACAGGTGGCCTCTCATTAGAGGTACAATAACATGGAAAAGATAGCAGCAGGAAACTGCCAAAAGTAGTCTTTCCAGCCAGGTGGCCTCTCACTGGAGTGACCTCTCAAGACAGGGACCACTGTATTCGTTTACAGTTGTATGTGCCACGTACTTGTAACAGAAAGCAGTGCTTATGGGCTTACCGACATAAAACTGCATCTCACATATCTTGCTCCCAGCTTTCATTTTATATTCTTGTTTCCTACGTAACTTTTGTTAAAAGTTATGTTACAAAGTTACATAATTATGTTTTCTTAAATATTGTTGTAGGTTACTATAGGTAGTTTCAGTTTACAATAATGCTACACATATAATTATGAGCATCGAAATCTGCACTTACCTCTCATAATGTCAACAGATATTCTGACATTTTTAAAAATGCCAAGTTGTTCCAGCTTCAGCTTTGCTTCCTGAGCTTTAACCACCATCTGAAAGTGGATCACCATCAGTGCTTTATCATTGCTGCCCGGACATGGATCACCAACAGTGCTTAATCATTGCTACCTGGACATGGATCACCAACAGTGCTTTATCATTGCTACCCGGACATGGATCAACAACAGTGCTTTATCATTACTACCGGGACATGGATCACCAACAGTGCTTTATCATTGCTACCCAGACATGGATCACTGCTTTATCATTGCTACCTGGACATGGATCACCAACAGTGCTTTATCATTGCTACCCGGACATGGATCACTGCTTTATCATTGCTACCCGGACATGGATCACCAACAGTGCTTTATCATTGCTACCCAGACATGGATCACTGCTTTATCATTGCTACCTGGACATGGATCACCAACAGCGCTTTATCATTGCTACCTGGACATGGATCACCAACAGTGCTTTATCATTGCTACCCGGACATGGATCACCAACGGTGCTTTATCATTGCTACCCGGACATGGATCACCAACGGAGCTTTATCATTGCTACCCGGACATGGATCACCAACAGTGCTTTATCATTGCTACCCGGACATGGATCAACAACAGTGCTTTATCATTGCTACCCGGACATGGATCACCAACAGTGCTTTATCATTGCTACCCGGACATGGATCACCAACAGTGCTTTATCATTGCTACCCGGACATGGATCACCAACAGTGCTTTATCATTGCTACCCGGACACGGATTGCTGCTTTATCATTGCTACCCGGACATGGATCACCAACAGTGCTTTATCATTGCTACCTGGACATAGATCACCAACAGTGCTTTATCATTGCTACCTGGACATGGATCACCAACAGCGCTTTATCATTGCTACCCGGACATGGATCACCAACGGTGCTTTATCATTGCTACCCGAACATGGATCACCAACAGTGCTTTATCACTGCTACCTGGACATGGATCACCAACACTGCTTTATCATTGCTACCTGGATATGGATCACCAACAGTGCTTTATCATTGCTACCCGGACATGGATCACCAACAGTGCTTTATCATTGCTACCCGGACATGGATCACCAACAGTGCTTTATCATTGCTGCCTGGACATGGATCACCAACAGTGCTTTATCATTGCTACCTGGACATGGATCACCAACAGTGCTTTATCATAGCTACCTGGACTCACAGTTTGATTACAGCCATGTAACTGACCAAGGCACTCCCCGCCTTTATGGAAGAGTCAAACAATGTCATCCAATGACAATCAATTTGACAATAAACTAGAATGGATCTTTAACTCATTCCATACTATGGTCACAGGCCTTGGTCACTAGTTCTAGCACTGCCTGGCAAGTCATGGTGCAGCTGTCCTCGTGGCAGCTGCGGCATGACTTGCCCGGCTGTACCAGAATCACTGACTTAAGACGATAGGCAAGTTGGTACTTGAATGAAAGCTCTTTTCATGAAGAATTTAAATATGTAATTGTCATCTTAAATCTAGGTAAATATCAGGGACTGGCATAGAATGAGTTAAGAAACTTCATGTGGAATATTCACTTTGCATACAGGTCTCTTGTGTATCCTGTACTATGTAGTAGTCCATCTCTTTGGGCCACAAGGAAGGTGGTCTTTCAAGACAGCTGACCCCTCATCAGAGGTAAATAATATGGAAAGAATATGATGGGGTTTTATGAAGTGTTCTGTCAAGAGAGCATGGTCCCTCTCTGCAGTGGAGTGTGTCCACACAGGTATCACTGTACATGGCTGGTACCTCTATAGTCGGGTCTTTTAACACAGGTACTACTATACAAGGGTGGTCCCTCTTCAGTTGACAGATGTCCCTCTTCTTCCACATTTACCCATGTAGAAACACAGTTGTTCCCAACATATGTGTGGAAAGATTTACGACAGAAATGAAATAAAAAAGAGAATCCTTTTGGTAGTTTTATTTGTAAGCCAATCAGATTGCATAAAATAGAAAAGAGTAACTAACTGTAACTACTTTCTTGAGTGACGTACCCTAGTTAGCAACCCAATTTTGCCCTGTGAACAAAGTGGAGTCGAAATGGCTGCTGTAAGCATACTAAAAGAAGTAGGTTTTTGACAAAAACATAAGATTTTTTTGCTCTGTGGGAGAAAAAAAAATCCACATGGCCGTGTCATGGGGAATGGATTAAGACAGCACTAGTTTTAAAACCATTCACTGTGAGCCTTTTTATATTCCAGTGGGGTCTGTCAACACAGGTACCACTGAACATAGGTGGTCCCTCTTAATTGAGGTTTGTCAACACAGGTACCAGTGTTTATGCATAAGTTGACAACTTTTCTTACAAGACCAAATGTAGAATTCGGGACCAAACATCACCAGCATGAAGGTGCAGGGCAAGCTGTCACCTGGTGGTATTTCTTAGCCTTAAACATTAAAAAGGACCAAGGACAAAAGCCACATTAAGGCACTCAGTTTTAAACATCACCCAGAGTCTACAGGGCCGGGATCAAAAACCGTATCATGGCATGTTGCCTTAAACATTATCCATTGTATACAAGCCCAGGGCCAAAAACCAACTTGTGGTATTTTATCTATCCTTAAAAGTCATCCTGAATGATTTATCCTGACCTCGTCACTTTTTAGGACATTGACATGCCAAAAATAGGTGGCCATGTGGAACATAAAATTTGAAACCTGCCTTTTCAGATTAAATTCTGAATATATATGAAAGTATTAAAATGTTGGGGGCAATAAATTTTCAGTTGCTTGCAATCTCATATCACACTTCCACTTTGAAAGAAATATAATGCAGTTCATCGCTTCTTGAAATATACATATGTATTTGCATTTTAGAAAATGCACAAACTGAAAGCTGTTTATTTATAATTTTTTTTTTCCAATTGGACTTTTCAAAATTGCTGTTTCATGACTAAAATTAACTATTCTGCATCAGAAATACCACATATTATAGTTTTATTGTCACAACTGAGATTCATGAAGTTTTTTCCCATAAATTGTAGATAAATCAGCTGAGCCATTGCTTTTGATTGATAAACTTTATTTTGCCAAGGTAGCCACACTCAACACAATGTTACTGTGTAGAGAGGGACCCTTACAGGGCACATTTATACAATAAATAAAATGTATATAAAAAGTTTCAATACTTACTGCCTCAAAGTTGGTGGCCTTGAAGACATCTTGGACCTGCTTGACCACCACAAAGTCTTTGGTCCGTGCGACCCCATCAATGTGAATCTGCTGTACTTTAGCCTGAAAACACACAGCAATCATCATTGCCCCTGGATTCCTGTATCTTCTCAGTTATAACTACTGTCATGATTTTTGGGGTGATCACTATTACTTTTCCATTCTCAATTTCCACAGGAATACTGCATAACCAAATACAGCAGAGATGCCAGTGCCTCCTGGGCAAAAAGACAGAAAAGGGTTCAGATTTAACATATCAAGACACTTTTAATCCATTTGTAGTATAGATCTGCATCATTCTTTTTCTACAGAAAGCACAACAAAAATATGGATTTCCATATGAATACAGAAAACTGGCATCTCTCATACAGTACTGTCAACACTGCTGCCAAGGTTGTGTTTTTATAGTGCTCAATAGGAAGACGGGGCAAATGCCAGGAGGCTTGCATACTGGGCTGTCACTTGCCCCACACATTTCATGGACAGAGTTCATCAAGGACCATGTGTATAACTGGCTGTAATATAAATGGAGTGTGGTGTTGCCAGGTCCCTGACTGGCTGTAATATAAATGGAGTGTGTAGTTGCCAGGTCCCTGACTGGCTGTAATATAAATAGAGCGTGGTGTTGCCAGGTCCCTGGCTGGCTGTAATATAAATGGAGTGTGTAGTTGCCAGGTCCCTGACTGGCTGTAATATAAATGGAGTGTGTAGTTGCCAGGTCCCTGACTGGCTGTAATATAAATGGAGTGTGTAGTTGCCAGGTCCCTGACTGGCTGTAATATAAATAGAGTGTGTAGTTGCCAGGTCCCTGATTGGCTGTAATATAAATGGAGTGTGTAGTTGCCAGGTCCCTGACTGGCTGTAATATAAATGGAGTGTGTAGTTGCCAGGTCCCTGTACCTGCAGTCCTTGTATGAGGATTGTAACATATAAGGCTCCTGCTGAAATACTATCATTAATCAGTTAGGCATTTCAACTCAAAGGCACTTTCCAAACTCATACATCTGAATGTTGCCTGCTTAGGTGACCACCTTGGCTGTGGTATTTGCATGGTCTTTTGGTACAGGCAGTCATCTCTTCACACTCCTAAGGGGTTGCAGGCACTATAAGGTTTCCATATTGTTTAACAGGCAAATTTGAATCAAATTTTCATCTTTTTTATTCTTTATGTGCAAACTGTACAAATCCTTCCTATAAAACTATAATACAGTGAAACCTGTCTATTATGGACACCTCTGGGGCTGGCAAAAAATGTCCACAGTTGGCAGGTGTTCTTCACAAGAAAATTGACCTTTCGGTCCTGGACATAACTGTCCACATTATAGAGGTGTCCACAAGGACAGGTTTTACAGTAACTGTGATTAACAGAAGTTTTCAAACCCTTGTGCATCATGTCATGCATATTTGATAGCTAAATTACAACATGATGAGAAATAACTATGAAACATGTATCAACTGGTGCAAAACATGAAAGTCCTGACTCGCCAATGTTTCTTGCCTTGCATTAGTATATCCAGTCTGCAGACACTTTGAACAAGAGTTGTTTGTATGTGTTCTCATTCATTCTTACTATGACAGAGAGCCTGGCATCAGCTGGCACAACTCCAGTGACTGCTTTTGACTCTGCCTTGCTTCAAGTTTGTGTAATCTTTTTAAATGTCTCTGTGCTAACTATTCAATACTTTGAAATATACACCCTATTAAAATGCACAGGATCAGAAGACCAGATCACATTGATGTTCTCACACGCACAGGGGCTTGTTTCATGACTACAAACACTGAGCGGAGGGAGGTGCCAAGCACCTCACTCCGCTCGGTGTTTGCGGTCATGAAACAAGCCTCCATGCTCATACCAGTCCTGCCAAATACATGGCTCTTCACTATCACATTGGTGTGCTTTCATCATCCCATTGGTGTTCTCTCATAATTCAGGCCACCACATTGATGTGCTCTCATCCTCCCTGCTATGGTTCTATCATCACATTGGTGTGCTGTAATCATCCATGCCCTTGTCCCTTTGTTGTATATGGTGGTCACACATGGCACCAAAACAACCAGGCAGAAATGTCTTCCCATAAAAGTTACTGCACAAGAAATCAATGAAACGACACACGTGTTCCTTTGTGGTGACAACAGTACAGCAAATGCAGTCTTGAATTATGGATTTTATGAGCATATTACAACTTCCACATCACCACCATCTCTATGTTACGTGTAGGATTAAAGAGCCTACGTGGTCCTGATGCTGTCGTCTGTATAATATCCATACATCATTTTCTGTCTTCAAGTTGACTGACAAAGATGGAAACTTTATACTCAGTACTGTGGTTACTTCTGTCATGTTCCTGTAGGGGACAGCGCAGTGATATGCGCATTCAACTAGTGCCAAAGATAGAGCCAGCAGAAGAGCAGAAAGTACAAATTGGCCATTCGGTAGAACGTCCAAATTTTGCTCAACTGGATGGGGGAATAATCAGGATTGGCATCATGGATAAATCTGCGCCATTCGGGGAGTACCCAGCTCATCAGGTTATAGTTCCGCCATTTATGATAGACTTCTTTCCTGTCACAAATCTTGACTTTCAGATGTTCAAAATGGTCAAGAAGAAATATCAGACAGAGGCTGAGCTGGTGGGCCACAGTTATGTCTTTTATTCCCATGTGTTGGACAGAAAGGCTGTCAAACAAGACAAGTCTGACTCAGCGGAGCCGTGGTGGTTTGCTGTGAGCGGCGCTCGCTGGGACCAGCCTGAGGGCCCTGGCAGTGATCTGCGTCATCGTGACAAAGATCCTGTCACCCATATTGGATACTATGACGCCCAGGCCTACTGCCAATGGCATGGAAAACGTTTGCCCACAGAGCAAGAATGGGAATTTGCAGCACGTGGTGGTCTGGACCAAATGCGATACCCATGGGGCGAGCATTTTGAGCCAAATCGCATGAATATTTGGCAAGGTTTGTTTCCCAGTGACAATATTGGAGCAGATGGCTGGCCTGGCCTATCTCCTGTTGATGCCTACCCCCCTCAGAATGACTATGGCATGTATGACATGGTGGGCAATGTCTGGGAATGGACCAGTACAAAGTACTTTGATCCCAAAACAAACCGGCCTCCACCTGGTCCCATCAAGTTGATTGTGAAGGGCGGTTCTTTCATTGACACGCGTGATGGTGAAGTCAATGCGGAAGCCAGGAGTGCTGCCAGGAGGCCCATGGACCCCACAAGAACCGCACAAAACATCGGCTTTCGCTGTGCTAAGTCTCTGCCTCATGTTGACCCCTATACTGAAACTACCAAAAAACCCAAGCCAAAACGAGCTCCACGTATACATTACTACCATGAGACATGGAAATACAAAATGGAACAGCTTATGAAGAATATCTTTGTTGAAAACAAAGACTCTACTAAAAAAGATGATAAGCCTTCTGTGAAATATCGACAAGATCTATAAACTAATATCTGTAGTAATTAATGAAACTTTATATACGTGGGTCATTCCCTTGGCCCTGTCTGGCACAAGTTGCCCCAAATTGCCATCAAGTAATTTCCTGCCTTTAATGTTTCTGCTTAAATTTTGTGATTAGTAGAAAACAATTTTGCTGAGACCCGTGGAAAGGATCCATCATGATGAGATGCCTCAGGTCAACAGCTTGCCTCAGCATGCATTGACTGTGATGCACTCAACACAAGGCAAGCTGTTGACTTGGTTGTGACTGGCAGAGGGTTAAAACACCACCCAATGGCACAATGACTGGTATGGCACAGCAACTTGCTCCACAAATTGACAAGACTGCTAATCAATGGTTATTTAGCATGCAGTGCCAACTGATCTGCACCAGTACAATAAAACTGCTCATCAAATCAAAAAGTCTACACTGTGCCTTGCATCCTGAAGATAAGTGACAGTTAACAGAACATGTGGTCTGTCAGAAATACGCATTTTGAGGGAGCATCAGGGACCATACCTAAGTGGCCAGTCAAGTCAGATGGTCCCTGTGAAGAAAGCCACATACAAGGGATACAAGTTGTGGAGCTGGCCTGCTATTGGTGCCATGCATTACATTGTAATAGCATAGCTGGGCAAATGTCCATGAAACCAGCACCAGACAATTGACATTAGTGTGACATGACACTCATGTGACTGGAAAGAAAGCTAAAGAAATATCCCTGTTCAAAGCTTATCCTATAAAGTTATGCCATCTGCACATGCTGGATCTATTGCCTCTTGACTGAACGTTGAAGCCAAGTTTATATTTGCTGTGGAAAAAAAAATAATGTGGAGACACTGATAAGTGGCATTTTTGTCTGACCCTTTCCCACTCATATTGCAAAAGCACACAGATGTAAATTGTTGTCAGCCTTAATCTTTCACTTAAATTCTGGTCAATAGAAAACATGTTTGGTGAACTGTCGATAAGACCTATTATGATAGCATGTCGTCGAGACCTATTACGATAGCATGTTGTTGAGACCTATTATGATAGCACGTCATTAAGACCTATTATGATAGCATGTTGTTGAGACCTATTATGATAGCATGTCATTGAGACCTATTATGATAGCATGTCATTGAGACCTATTATGATAGCATGTCATTGAGGCCTATTATGATAGCATGTCGACAAGACCTATTATGATAGCATGTCTCGTGTCAACAACTATCCTTGACACAATGCCTGCACTGTGCACCACGGAAAGCTGTGGACTCTGTCCTGGTCTATCCTGGAAAGGTTTCAACTGTTGACATGTGTGACAGGTCAAAAACAAACTGAGCTCTGATTTTTGGTGGCACTGGCAAGCTGGCATTTAAACAACACCTAATTACAGTTGTCCTGTAGGCAACAAGATATTCTGGATCCTTTTCACTAGAAATAACAAACTTCAAATTTTTTTAAGCTTAAAGTAAGTTGGAATTGTGATGACAACTGTGGTGGGCGCCCAGTGGTGTAAACAATATGGGGCATAACAACCTTGTACCCTTTTCTGAAAACAAGTCTTCAACTTGCACAACATCTGGTAGCTGCAAGTTATAGTCATGCGTTTGTAAAGTCTGTTGAACTTTCCTACTTCCTGTCTGTCAGAATTCTCCTGTATACTTTCACCTTCAGGGTGCACAATCAACATATATGTTTATTCTGTTGAACAATCTAAATTTTGTCTCTAGGAAATTCAATAAAATTTCTGATAAAAATAATATCTAAATGTACTGTACTTTTAGCTCTGCTGGCTTGTTCAGTTGGCTTGTCAGCCAGCAGAGCTTATGCCATCGCTCTTTGTCCTTCTGTCTGCTCACAATTCACATTTTCAACTTCTCCAAAACAGTCAGCCAGATTCACTTCAAACTTGGCAATGTACATTGGGTGGGTCTCTACCAAGTTTGATCAAATGATCATACTCCAGTGATTTTTTTGTTTTTTATACAAATTTTTGTTGTTTTTTTTGGGCAAATTAAAAAAAATATTCTTCCCAATTGTTTTAATATCACACAGGAACACTCCTAGGGACTCTTGGTTTTCAATTTGTTCACCATGTGGCGCTGCAATTTTTGGGGGGTTTTTTTTATGTTATTTTGTGTGTTTTTGCTATTTTTGACTTCTTCTCCAGAAAGGTCACTCAGATTAAGCTGAAACTTGGTGAATATGTTCCTTGTGAAAGCATAAAACAAAAGTGTCCACTAGGTGGCACTGCTGTAGATTCCTGATTTTTAACAATTTTTTCAATTTGGGTACTTCTAGGTAAATGCACCTTTCCTACTGATTACTATGCAAGTCAATGGGGATTCCAATGCTAATTCACATTTTCGACTTTTCTGAAACCGTCATCCATATTGACTTCAAACTTTGTTGCAATGTACCTTGGGTGGGTCTCTACCAAGTTTGTTCAAATGGTCATGCTCCAGTGATTTTTCGATTTTTATTAATATTTTTGTTCTTTTATTGGGAAAATGTTACAAAAAAATCTTCTTCTCTAAAACCACTCCTCCTATAGTCTATATTTGGGTCACTTCTAAATTCGCCTACAGGTGGTGCTGCCCATCCTGTTCATGGTTGACTGCCCACACCTTGGGGTCACTTTCCATGACCCTCACTTTTTCTCCATAGATTAACATGGGGAACTAGCAAACAAAAATTTAACCTCTCTATATGTTACCAAGTAAGCACTAAACTTTCATTTTATAACCTGGGTGTATTTGAAAGTTAATAATATGCACTTCAGGTATATTAGAAGATGATAATTCCAAAAATTGTCCTCATATGCAGGGTGAAACTTTCATGTTCAGTGTAATGTAAGGGGCTTTGCTGACTCACCTGACCTCAAATGACATGGGTTGCTAGGTGTCACAAACATGCATCATGGTAACAAAAGGCTGTATGTCAAGAAATGAAACCAACCGAAATCATCCCTATTGTTTATATATCACACAGGAACACTTCTAGGGACTCCTAGTTCTTAGTTTGTTCACCAGGTGGTGCTACAATTTTTGTCTTATTATTTTATGATGTTGTGTGTGTTTTTGCTATTGTTGCCTTCTTCTTCAGAACCATCTCTCAGATTAAGCTGAAACTTGGTGGATATGTTCCTTGTGAAAGGGTCAAACAAACTTGTTCACTAGGTGGCACTGCTGTGTATTCCCAATTTTTAATGATTTTGTAAATTCTGGTACTTACTCGTAAATGCCCTTTTCCAATTGATTACTATGTGAGTCAATGGGCATTCTAATGCAAAATACAGTGGTACCTGCTGTATGCAACCACTGCCATAAGCAGCCACATTGCTTTTTGTGGTCACTGGGCTTGCACATAGGAGTCAATTTATTTGTAAAATTTACCCGTGGTGACAGGTCACCTGCTGTATGTAGTCACATTTTCTTGGGAGAAGGGGTGGCCACATACAGCAGGTACCACTGTATCATGTGTTTTATCCACCAAGTAGCAATGTTCTCTAAGTTCTCTTTATATATTCTTCAAGTTTTCATGCTTCAGTGAAATTTATATTTTTAATGAATTTTTCTTCAGGCAAATCTTTGAAATACTTCTAAATGACATATGCACTAAGCTAAAGCTTAACACAGGTGCATTCAGTTGCAACTTTGATTTTGTGAACAAGTTTAGGTCAACTGTTTACTCAGCCCTCTAGTTCAAATTCTACAGTAAATAGTGACCAGCCAAGGAGAAAACCAGAAATAGTAAACAAATCATAGAATAGTGGAATAATTGCTTCTAAGTCACCTTAGTACACTGATAAAAAGACACAAAACATCTGATATATATGCTATAGGTTTTTGTGTTCTATAAGATCTAATGTACATGGCTGCATGGAAAGTTCCGATCCCCATCCAATCAGCCAGTATCGCCACCCTCCCCCTCCCTCTCGCCACAATGGTCTGTTATCCCATGTGTGCATGTAGCTGATCATGATAACAGCATTACCTCAGGATTTGCACTGTGATTATATTACACTAATATTGGTGAGCACTGTGATATTTCAATACCATTTCTGTGTTTTGATGAATGTTAATATTCAAAGCTTTCGTCAATTGGATGGAGCACTTCTAGTCAAAATACAAATCAATTTTCACACATTGGCAGTAAATATGAAATGTATCTGCAGGCACGGTACTTGAGAATCTGAGAGGGACAGATTCAGTGCTTGAGCAGCATTACTTTTCTTATATGCAAGTTAAGATTCTAATTAAAAACTCATGATACGTCATGTTTGTTTGATACAGCTATCAGTAGCAGGCCTTCATACGTGTATCAGCCCTGGACCTGCTGCTTCCAAGTCCCCTAGTGACTAGCACCATTGACACTTGAAGCTGTTGATGTGGCTTTGTAGCCTGCACAAGGACAGTGACCAGCTGTGGTCAATCCCCAGACAGAGAAATCTTTAGACAAAAATTGAATCTAGTAACAATGTGATTATATGTAGCATTGCTGGTAACAAGGTCAGGTTTGTGGAATTACTCACATGAGCGATGGCTGCCGAGAGACCTGTTCCCGCCGAGTGTAAATGCCATTAAATATAGTCACTGTTATATTGTGATATTCGTGTCACATGTACATACTTTTTCGCTGACGATACTAGTTTGTTATTTACTGGGTGTAATCTAGATGTTTTAGAAATGTGACCTTAATTTATCCATATTACAAGTCACATGGGGTCTAGGTCAAACAAATTGCCTGTAAATTTAGATAAAGCAAATTATGTTTATTGCTACTAAACACCAATTAACCAACAAATGTGCTTTGTCAATCAAGTGCATTGAAGTGGATATAAATCAGAAAGGGGCCCTTTGGTTCTTGAATATTTTGGCCTCCTATTTGTGTGTTAGTGCTCTGCAGTGGATATGTAAATGGGGAGGGGGTCCTTTGGTTCTAGAATATTTGGCCCCCCTATTTGTATGTGTATTGAAGTGGATATAAATAGGAAGGGGGCCCTTTGCTTCCACAATATTTGGACCCCCCATTTGTTTGTGTCTTGAAGTGGAGAAAATGGGCCCAAATATTCCAGAACAGAAAGGCCCTTCTTTTATACATAGAACAGCAGGTGTGTGTGTTTGGGGGGGGGGGGGGGGCTGAATATTCTAGAACAGAAAGGCCCCCCTTCTATTTATTATGTACATTATATATATGAATTACATATTTGTATATGAATATATAATACATATAGGAGCTAGAGGCCAAAATATTCCATGACAGAAAGTGCCCCTCCATTTATACACAAGGACAAGATTAGAGGGCCCAAATGTTCTTGAACAGAACCCCCCCCCCCCCCTCAATTTGCAATGAACACTGGTGGGGTCCATATATTCTGGAACAGTACCACCCCATCCATTTATACATTGAACACCTGTAGCAGCTAGGGGCTCAAATATCCCAGTATACAAAGTCCCCCTACACTCAAACATGTTAAAGACAGATAGAGGGGCCCAAATATTCCAGAAAAGAAAGTCCCCTTCTGTTTACAGGGTGTCTCAAAAGTTCGTATACCTTATAAAATGCCATGTGAAATAGAGATGATTCAACAAATTCATTCCATTCAATATCTAGTATGTCCTCCGTCCATCCTAATTACAGCCTTCAAACATTCAGGCATGGAATATAGCAATTTCTTGAGAACAGAGGGCTTGATCTTGCCCCCCCCCCCTTTGGCCCCTCAATTTGAGCTGCTCCATCATGATAGGAGGTGGACTGCTGAACACCTGGCTGTGCAGCATCACCCAACAGTTCTCAATCGGATTGAGGTCAGGTGAGTTGGGTGGCCATTCCTCCTTATGTAGATACCCAGGGATGTGCTCATCACACCACTGCTGAGTCACCTGAGCGGTGTGAGCAGGGGCCACCGTCTTGCACAAAGACCAATTCCAAGTACCTGGGGACCATTTTCTTGGTGGTTATGGGCCCTCATTTTTTTCCTACTTGTCAGAACTGGGAGTAGCCCATAGCCCCCCCCCCCCCCCCCCCCCCCCCCCCCCCGAACATGGTGCGAGCACTGAAATTCACTTGTTCAGCTCAATCAACGTTTTCACAGCTATCAGTGTAGATTGGGTCATTTGACTATTGGGTTTTGGAATCAAGTAAAGAGGGCACTGGTCAGAGAATATCCAGCTCTCCCAGTCTTTAGGCCATAGCTTGACATACTTTTTGGCAAAGGCTAATCTCTTGTTTTTGTGTAATTTTGTAAGTCTTGGACATATCTTTTACCCTTGGCTTTGCGGATCACCTCCTTGGCCCTGGCGGTCAAGCCTGATCTAGGCTTATCATGGAGAGAATTTCCCAACTTGTGTTGCTACCACCACTTCTTAGCCAATCGTACACTTCTACTTGGGAGTCTGGCTACATTATGACAGGATTTCCCAGCATTTCGAAGGGCAATGGCTTGTGCACGAAGCTCTGACTCAAATATTCCACAAAAGAAAGACCCCCCCCCCCCCAATATATTAAAGGAACAGTTGAAGGAAGCAAATATTTCAGCATGAAAAGATCTGTTTTATTGTCACTACCTGAATCAAACTCAATATATGGTGATATATGTGCAGGTCATAGTAAGTGCTGATAATATATAGTGATCTGGTAAAATGAAGATACAAAAAATGAGACTAGAAAATGTGTATAAAAAAAATGTAGATTTACTGTTTGTATTCAGAGCTGTATCAAGACTGATTACAGACTGAGAATTAAAGGTTTGGTTCTGCATAGATTATATAGCCTTTGATTTTTTGTCTATTTTAATGACAGGTGAAAACCATGCAACTAATCTATAAGCACTCATTATAGAAAGCCATAAAGGTCATTATATATGTATAGAGCATGGACCATCATTTCATTTCTCTAATCACTGTCAGAGGGGCCTTTTTATTTGCAGGGGGAGGGGGAGCTATTGTCCGCAAACAGATGGGCCCTGGGGACCCATCCGGGCCCAAATATTCTTTGACAGTGTTACCGGTTCCACCGCACCTGTCTTGCAATGCCCTGGTATAGCTACAAGACCAGTGTCAATGTATGTTTGCATGCGAGGTTGCTGTCTTTGTACAGTGGCCTCTTTTTTGTTCAATTTTTTTTTCTTTTTCCTTTTAAACCAATGTTTGGTGCAAGGGCCTTGGAATTTAAAGAAGCTCTTTAAATCATGTTTCAGTTAATCGTCAAAACCATCTTGGAGCCTTGATGTCCTATAAAAAACCAACATGAGTTACTGACTTATTGTGAAAGACTATGAAGGAGACTGTTGTTGTTTTCACTTTATTAAAAGGTCATTATTAAGGGTAAATCTGCCTGTTCAATACATGTACCTCTATTTTTTGAGTTTAACCACTTTCATGCAGAAGCACCTGTCCTGTTAATCCTGCTTCAGCCATTGTAAGGGCAAATCAAAGGTTTCACATGGACAGGAAAAAAATCCTCATTATTGTGTGTGTGTGTGTTACTTTTTTCTTTTCTGTTTTTTTCTTTTTATTCTATTTTTGTTTTGCTTTGTTCATTTTGTTTTTAATGTGTCTGTGGTCAGGTTTTCATGCCACAGCAGAGCCTTATTAAAAGTGCTGTATCTAATGCTGACCTGCCACATTCATGATTGTGCAGTGAGTACATGTTTAAGTTAAGCCTACCTGACGTCTTGTTTATAGCCCAGGTTAAACATAAACTGTATATACAGAGTGGAACTTAGGTAAAAAGTCTACCTATACCAGCACCTAAAAGTGCTCTTAACGTTGCCTTCCTCAGTTTTATCAAGCAGAGGCTAGAATCTAATCAGCTCATTCTCATCACTTTTTTGTGTTCCTTTGTTCAGAATTTGAAAAAGTGACTGGCAGGCAGTTATACAAGCATTGGAATAAATGACCCCCCCCCCCCGCCAAGATGTCACTATCCAGACCATGTGTTTCCCAAAGAGGCCAGGCAGTCAAAAAAAAAAAAAAGAAGAAAAGAAGAAAGAAACATTTTTAATTGAAGCATGATGCTGCATTTATACTTTTTTCCTTGTGTCTTACCCATGCATATCAATTTATGTGACTGTATTACACAGTTAAAATTTAAAACATGACATTATCCAACCTTTTTTTGTTTTATCCTACATCACAATGCTGTGCAATCAACAAAACTATCTTTCAGTTTGACCCCGCCCAGCACATATTCACCGTATGATATGACATGTCTGACCTTGTCGACTTGTGAGAGTATATCAGTGCACACATCACTGCTCCCCTAGGGCTCTCCGTCTGCAGGCTTGACTGTCAGATTAGCAGCAACTTTCCACTGACTGTGCATGTGTCAAACACATGCCACTTTTAATTTCCATAACAAGTGGCCAGTCTACACATGCTGAAACAGCTCTTTACACAGTGAAACTTGGCTTCAACCCCCCCCCCCCCACCCCATGACCAAATTGTGGTCTTTCCAGACAGGTGGCCTTTCATTGGAAGTATAAATAAGATGGCAGATACTGAGCAAAGCTTCCTGAAAGAGTGGTCTTTCAAGACAGGTGGTCTTTAAAGAGAGGGACCAATTTCCAGGACAATTATATGCATGAAATATCCTCATGAAAACAAATGTCCTTCTGTTGTCACTTCAACGCTGTCTGATTTTACCTCTAAGTTGCTTGCCTGCAGCACAGACCACATTTTATTTTATTTTTCTGAAATGTATGATCCATTCAGTATGATTCACACACTCAGCCTGCCACCAGAGATTTTTTCATTGCCTGTCAAGTCATGCTCCAGCTGTGCTCACAGCAGGTACAGCATGACTTGTCGGGCAATACAAACCCCACTTACCAAACACCACACCAGTTGCTGTCACTGAAACACTGACCATTTGGTACACCAAATTTTCCAGGTTTCACTGTGCATGCAATGTTGAACAAAACTAGGAAAGATGATTTGCTGCATAGCAAATCAGTGTGTGTGTCTTCAAAGCATATTCATATGGCAATGTACAACTATTCCATAACACAGCAGCAGAAGTTGGAATGGCATCTCTATCTATCATAGTGTTGAAGATATGCAAGATTGAAAATTTCGAATACTGCTAATTAGCATAATTTAAATTGCTACAACTGTTATTTTAGATTCATTACATGCGCAATGGTCAACAACCCCCTAGTAGAAGTTGGAATGACATCTCTATCTATAATAGTTTTGAAGATTTTTAAATGCTGCTACTTAGCATAATTTAAATGGGTACAACTTTTGCTTTTGATTCATTAGATGCGCAATGGTCAATAACCCCCTAGTAGAAATTAAAATGACGTCTCTATCAATAATAGTTTTGAAGATATTCAAGTTTTAAAATTTAAATGCTGCTAATTAGCATAATTTAAATTGCTCCAACTTTTGTTTTCAATTCATTGGATGGGCACTGGACAGTGACCCCCTAGTAGAAGTTGGAATGACATCCCTATCTTTTATACTTTTTAAGATATTCAAGATTTAAAATTTCAAATGCCCCTCATTTGCATAATTTTAAACATCTTCATTCCTTTGTATAAAACAGTCAAACTCCTTGTATGGAGGTACAATCATGCCAAGTTTGGAGTTTCTATGTATAATAGTGTTTGAGAAAAGTGTCGGACAAATTTGCTGGTAAAGAAGAAAGAAGAAAGAAAGAAATAACTAGAAAAGAAGATTTGCTTCAAAGCAAATCTGTCTGTGTGCCTTCAAAGGTTGTAAATATTAGGGGCTACAACTTTTGTCCTTTGGTACTTTACATCCATTAAGCTTATGGCTGGTTGAAAATTTCCAAGTCCAAATGACCTTGACCTTCGACCTTTACAGGTCACATGTAAATTGCAAAAAAAGTAGTGTTACAATACCCACAATTTAAGCCCAACATGAACCAAATCAGATGAAAATTGACCAAGTTACGGCAAGATGAAACTTTCAAAGGGCCAAATGACCTTGACCTTTGCCCTTTTGAGGTTACATGTTCTTATAAAAATGTGCAGTGTTGCAATACCTACAATTTGAGTCCAACATGATTAGAATTGGATGGAAATTGGCCAAGATTTAAAACTTTAATTAGCCCTCATTTGCATAATTTTGAAAAGCATGATCTCTCATTATAAAAAGGCCAGACTTTATCCATAGAAGCATAATTGTGCCAAGTTTGGAGTTTCTACGTGTAATACTTTTCAAATGAAATGTCAGACAAATTTGCCTGTAAAGAAAGAAAGAAAGAAAGAAAGAAAGAAAGAAAGAAAGAAAGAAAGAAAGAAAGAAAGAAAGAAAGAAAGAAAGAAAGAAAGAAAGAAAGAATTCCTAGAAAAACAGTATGTCTGTGTTGGCACACAGACATAACTAGGAAAGATGATTTGCTGCATAGCAAATCAGTGTGTGTGTCTTCAAAGCATATTGGTATGGCAATGTACAACTATTCCATAACACAGGGGTAGAATTTGGAATGTCATCTCTATCTATTATAGCTTTGAAGTTATTCAAGTTTTAAAATTTCTAATGGTGCTATTTAGCATAATTTAAATTGCTACAACTTTTATCTTTAATTTATTAGGTGTGCGATGGTCAACAACCCCCAAGCAGAAGCCATAGCTACCATTTGAGCTCAACATGATTTATTTTGATAATTTAAATTGCTACAACTTTTATTTTAAATTCATTAGGTGTGCAATGGTCAACAACCCCCTACAAGAAGTTGGAATGACATCTCTATCCATTATAGTGTTAAAGATATTCAAGATTTAAAATTTTTGAATACTGCTAATTAGCATAATTTAAATTGCTACAGCTTTTGTTTTATATTCATTACATGCACAATGGTCAACAACCCCCTAGTATAAGTTGAAATGACATTTCTATCTATAATAGAATGAAGATATTTAAAATTATGCAAATTAGGGGCATTTGAAATTCTAAATCTTGGATATCTTCAAAAGTATAATAGATAGAGATGTCATTCCAACTTCTACCAGGGGGTTATTGACCATTGTGCATCTAATGAATTTAAAACAAGTAATGTAGCAATTTAAATTATGCTAATTAGCATCATTTGAAATTTTAAAACTTGAATATCTTCAAAACTATTATAGATAGAGATGTCATTTTAACTTCTACTAGGGGGTTATTGACCATTGCACATGTAATGAATCTAAAGCAAAAGTTGTAGCAATTCAAATTATGATAATTAGCAGCATTTAAAAATTTTAAACTTGAATATCTTCAAAAATATTATAGATAGCGTTGTCATAGCAACTTCTATGAGGGGGTTGTTGACTATTGCGCATCTAATGAATCTAAAACAAAAGTTTTAGCAATTTAGATTATGCTAATGAGCAGTATTCGAAATTTTCAATCTTGAATATCTTCAACACTATAATAGATAGAGATGTCATTCCAACTTCTTGTAGGGGGTTGTTGACCATTGGCACCTAATGAATTCCAAATAAAAGTTGTAGCAATCTAAATTATGCTAAATAGCACCATTAGAAACTTTAAATCTTAGATAACTTCAAAGCAATAAAAGATAGAAATGTCATTCCAACTTCTACCCCTGTGTTATGGAATAGTTGTACATTGCCATACCAATATGCTTTGAAGACACACACACTGATTTGCTATGCAGCAAATCACCTTTCCTAGTTTAAAGCTACATCTGTACTGTCCCACTTCTTGCTATCAAAACATCAAATTGTTTCAGTCAAAAAGAGTTTAACTCAAACATATCAACTTATTAAGACAATGCTTAACTGTAGATAAGATCACATACACTCAAGAGCAATTAAGGTGGACTATCAAACCAAAATGCTTTGAAATAATACAGTTTCCACTTTATTTTGAGACAATTCCAGCTTTCAGGGTTCTCAATTGCCTGCTTTGCTTACTCAATGGGCTGTTGGTTTTGATGGCTGATTGGTCAGCAGAGATACCAACCAAAGTCAGTTCTGAGTTGAGCCAGGTATTCTTTCACAGAAGATTAGACCAAAGTTTTGATAATTGTACCAAGGAGGCTAGATATAGATCTCTATCTAACCTCCTTGATTGTACCAACCAAGGTGTAAGCTGTTAACCACAGAGACAGGGTGGGCAGCAGAGCATAACAAAAGCATGTCTTATCAGCCTTCCTGTTGGCCCAGCAGGGTGATTTATATGCATGAAGGGTGCCAGGTTTTATAACCAGCAACTGACCTTGGGCTTGGTTATGGCTGACAGAGAAAGCACATGCTAAGTAGTGGGAGGTTCATTTGTGGCCTTGGGACTGAAAAAAAAGTTCGGTGTTCAGAAGTGAGAGTTGTTCGGTAGTGAGAGGTTATGAACATCCAAGAACACCCAGGTGCCTATTAAACAAGATGTAAACATTTGGGACTGAAAAGAATTCAGAAGTGAGAGGTGTTCACCAGTTGGAGGTGTTTGGTAGTGGGGGTTTTACTGTACAGCCATCTGTGACTCTGGGTTCAGAAATACAGCCATCTATGACTCAGGGGTCCGCAGATATAGCCATCTATGACTCAGGGTTCAGCCAATATAACCATCCGTGACTCAGGGTTCAGAGAAACAGCCATCCATGACTCAGGGTTGAGCAGATACAGCCATCTATGACTCAGGGTTCAGCCAATATAACCATCCGTGACTCAGGGTTGAGCAGATACAGCCATCTGTGGCACCATCAAACTTACTTTATTCAGAATCAGAAGAAATAATAACAGAAACTACAAAGAAAGTTGCGAGGTTTGATGTTCAAGGTCTACTTTCTACTGAGAACCTGGTTGTTGACAACAGAATCTGCTGAAAGACATGTAAAGTAGTGTCTCTTTTGAAAGACCCCTCCTTTGGGAGACCACCTGCCTTTCATGACCATTTTCACGGTGCAAAGGCACCTTCTAATGATAATGTACCTAATAAGGGAGACCACCTGCAGAACCTGACCAGTGACCACCCAAAATGACCCCAAAGACCATGTATCCATCCAGAAATTCCCTTTTCAGATAAGTCAAATGCACCTATTATGTACAAGATTGGAAAAAAATAATCAAAACCAATTTACAAATCCAAAATATGTTTATAATACCAATAAAACACATGACTGCAAGATGTAATGGGGTCTAACAAGTGGACATTAATCATGTTTTTTTTTCTCTTTATCCACAACTTCATATATCGTACATTTTTTTTTTCATTTTGCATTCAGTGTTTTCCATCGTACATTTTTTTTTGCATTTTGCATTCAGTGTTTTCAATCGTAATTGCCTTTTTTTTCTTTCATAATCAACCTTATACATTTTACTCCATCATTCATGTTACAATCCCATCATTTAGCTTTGAATATTTTCCTTGATACTTTCTACTTTAGACTTGTTTTACCTTTTTCCAGAATTTTCTTTTTAATGTCTTAGACTGGTGGCAAATATTTCCACATGTTGTTCTAATTTCTTTTCAGACATTAACTGATGTACATTGAAACGCCATGTAAATTCATATTTAAAAAGAGCCCAATAATTTGTTTTCTTAGTTTTATCAATGCACTAACCTTTGTAAATTGTAAAGGCCATTACCGTCAAAATAAAACTTACTGAATTGTATTTTCCATGTGTAGTTTTATATCCTAAAATAATGTCTCTTAAAATAAATGTTTATTAAACCCATTTTATCAAAAATCATTTTCAGTTTTCTTCTTAATTCTGTAAGTTTGTTACAAGTTACAAAAAAATGAGGATAGTCATCTTTGGTTTGACAATAAGTACATAAAGCATCACCAGTCAATGTCCACTTGTACAAAAGATCATTACACCGTATTAAACAGTGAATTAGCTTTAAATAAAATTGTCTCAATTTATTTTCCATGCAAATCGTAACAGTAAATTTCCAAATATTTTGCTAATTGGTAGTTTTGTTAAAATATTTTTTCCAAAACCCTTGAATATGTGGCTTTTTAAATTTAACATCCACTAATATAATGTATACAGACTTCACATTAAACTCTGTATCAAAATGTAAATAATTATGACTCAAAATCCAAAAATGTTTATTTATTTTAACCTGAGTTAAAGGAGAAGATTCTTGTTTCAGGATTTCTGTCCATTCCTTAGGCAAGGCTTCAAAAAGTATTGAACATTCTGACATCCAGTTTCTCTTACATGTCAATTTGTTATATATACATACATTATCTGTAGCATTGTGTTCATCCAATAATCTGATACAAACACAATATTTGAGTCTATCCATGATTTAAATAATAATACGTTTTTAATGCATGACAAATTGATTTCCCCAGATTATCTGTTTTTTAATTTGTACATGTGTTTTGGGTAAAAACACTGGCCTCAACCGCTTGTTGTCCATGAGTCTGATATTTTCCATTAGAACACTGGCATTTTTATCTTCAACTTCTTTAACTGTTTGATAGATTTCAGGTTGAACTTAAAAACAATCAATTCTTTACCAAACTGGTTGAAATAAAATGTGGGTAATATTTTCCATTCAGCATTATCACAGAAGAGCAGTCTCTGTACCCACTTAACATGAAAAGTTTTAAAAAGACTTTGTACAACAATCATCTTTAGTCCACTTTTTTCATGATTGCCAATCAATGTATTTCTTTTAATTCTATCTCTTTTACTGTTCCAAACAAAATTGTATATAAGTTTATTAATTTGTTTTGATACAAAAATCGAGGATATTCCCTACACAAGCATTAGAAATATTTTTTGATAAGGCCAAAATTTTTATTGCTATTATCTTTCCATAGAAAGTAAGATGTCTTTTTTTTTCCAGTGCAACAATGTGTTTTCTAAAGCACTTAGTTTTGAATTCTAAATTAAATTTTTGCATTATTTCTTATCTTTACCGAAGTATGCCCCTAGAGCTTTAACAGGTTCATCTGACCATTTCAAAAAAGTTGATTTTGATTTTCTTTCACCAAGCCAGATACCTTCAGTTTTGTCCCAATTAAGAATTGGGCCTGCCACTTCACTAAAATTGTCAACAGTTTTTAATCAGAGACTCCAACCCTCCCGTTTTCAGTGGTAGATCTCCCATTTTTTTGCCTTTTTTCCAAATTCTCCTGTTCTCCCGCTTAGAATATGTTTTTTCCTGCCCAGATAATTAAAAAAAAAAAAAAAAAAAAAGGATGAGATAAAAAAAAATCATCAAAATACACCATTACAACTCCTTTTTTTTTTTCTCAAAATTTGCTCACCCCAGGAGGGGGCGCTGCCGTCCCAAACCCATCCCCAAGCATAGTCGCTGCGCTCTGTCACATCTCCAGTTTCAATAATACTGCAGGAGGGAGAATCTCCAGTTTGTATGAAGCTGTAGGTTGGAGTCTCTGTTTAATGCTTCTTTAATTGCTTGTTCCCCCTCCATAAACAGAGTGGTGTCATCTGCATATTGCCATATTGTTGCTCTATCCCCATTTGGAAGTTGGATTCCTTTTATTTTGTTATTCCTCTTAATATTTACAGCAAGTATTTCGACAACTATGATGAACAGAAGCGCAGATAAAGGACATCCTTGTCTTATGCCTCTGAATATTTTGGTTGGTTTTGACACCCAGCCATTATTTGAAACACTGCAAGGAATGTTTGTATAAAATATACTGAACCACTTAAGGAAAGAATCCCCAAATCCCACATATTTTAATGTTGAAAGTATAAAGGGTCATTCCACCATGTCAAAAGCTTTTTTGAAGTCCAAAAACAATACAGCTGGAGTCAATTTCCAAATTTTCTGAATAATCAATAATGTCTTCAATAAGTCTTATGTGAAACCCTATGCATCTGTTTTTTATATATCCTGATTGATCTATGCTAATCAAGTTTTGCAAAACTGGTTGTAATCTTCTTGCTAACATATAACCTGCTATTTTCACATCTACATTCAATAATGTTATTGCTCTCCTTTCTTATAAAGTAAAGTTGAAACCCCATGTCTTTGTGTGCTAGAGAATTCATTTTTCTTATAGCCTTTGTTCAATGCAGCAATAACTGGTTCCTTAATACAATCCCAGAATTTTTGATAAAACTCATTACACAAGCCATCAAGTCCAGGTGATTTGTTTTTCTTCAATCTGTATACTACACTTGTGCATTCAAGTTCAGCTACTAATCCTTCACATGCTGTTTTATCGTCTGGAGTAAGTTTTTTTTCCAAGACAGTGTTTTCTAAATAGTTGCTTATTTTCTCAGGACTTGGGTTAGTTTAAGTGCAAAGCTTTGCGTAGAAATTTACTTCTTCTCTTATTATCTGGTCTGGCTGTGTAACGATTTGACCATCCTGACCTTTTAACCTTTTAATATGTTTCTTACTTTGCCTTGTTTTTTCCAAACTTAAAAAAAAAAAATTGTTGACTTTCACCCTTCTTGATCCAATGAGATCTGGATGTTATGAAAGCACCTTTAGCTTTACTATTATAATATTCTTCACATTTCTCTTGTAGATTTTTTTTTTCTCTTAAAGCCCCATCATCCTCCACACTTAAATTGCAGACCTTCCCTTTGAAGTCTAAAAGGATTTGAATCACAGAGTTCCACCCTTCTGTCATTGATTGACAATCCAGTTGTTAAAATCTTGGCTCTGACTAATGAGTTCTCTGTGTATACCCTCCACAGACCTCCTGCTCTGTGCACCCTGTGATTAATTGGGCTGGTATGACTTCTGCAACAGCAAGGCACACCTTTTCCTTTTGCAGTTTCACTCCATTGCCTGGTGAAGTCCCTTGGACAAAGAAAACAGGTTTTTGGATCAGCCTGTTCTCTGTACTCTGCTCACATGACCTACCTGGTCTTGAGGTATCATTACATCATCTTTTTCTTGGCTGATTTTGACCAGTTTAAGACTTCGGTTGGTAACAAACTTCAAATATGAATAATCTTGTTTAAAACATGTATCTTTGTCAAGTCTCTGTACCTTCACCTCTTGATTCCACCACTTTTCAGAAATGAATTCTGCCTCCTTCCATTTCAAAACTTGTGACTCTCTGTGCACTGTGCCAGCTGTCCAGTACCTTTGCTCCCAGCAAGCAACTCCCACATCCATCATGTTTTAATCTAAATTATGTCAGTTGCTGCCCAGGTGGTGCAAGAATCAAACCTCCTTTGGTAGACCACCTGCTTTATGTGACCACTTCTTGGATGGTTCTAGGGGTGGTCTCTAAAAAGAGGGACTTCTATGCTTTAGTTTATTTTATTCTAAAATATCTATGGGAATATGGCACAACATAATATGCCAAATGGTATGGAAAGCATCATGGAAGTTTACCTGCTTGTACAGTGGCTGAGTGAGGAGGACAATGTGAGGAGGACAATGTGAGGAGGACAATGTGAGGACAATGTCAGGAGGACAACGTCAGGAGGACAATGTGAGGAGGACAATGTGAGGAGCACAATGTGAGGACAATGTGAGGAGGACAACGTGAGAAGGACAATGTCAGGAGGGCAATGTCTGCCAAGAGGGGAGTGGTTCACCCACACAACAGCAGCCACAAGTCTCCCAATAAAGTGGAAGAGTCTCCCAATAAAGTGAAAGATCTCCTGCATAAAGATCACTTTTTACATTTTTTTTCAGACTTTTAGGCAGAGCTTGCCATCATGATAAATAATATCTGTTTTCACCAAATGCTTACACTTGCTGTGTTACATTCAGCCTCTCTTCTGACTGACTGCTATTCTAAGCTGTAAGTAAATGGTCAACTTGTCTAGCTTAATTCTAATGAATTTAAAATATTGTCTAAATACAAATTTTATGATACACAGTTTAACAGCAATAGCCTTAATGCTAAATAACAACCTTTCTTAGAAATGCTTCCCTTACACATAAACTGTTATTTATTTTTTTCAAACATTTTGCACATAAATGGTATTGACACAGTGTCTGGTATTAACATAATTATCATACAGAAGACACCTACCTTTGTGTCTTTACCCAGGTGCAGGGGTAGGGTGAAAGATTCAGAAAAGTGCTCTTACAACCTGAGTACAACTTATGCAATTTATATTCACACATGTGTTTGCCAACAATAGTTTTCAAAATGTACACAGTTTTCTGCAGCCGACCACGTTATCCCACTTTTCTTCTGAGAAACAAAGAAGGTGTTACGAAAACATTATTTTATGTGAAAATATGAGGGAACTGAGTGTGACTGTGAGATGTGTGAGAGGGAGAGAGACAAGGTGTCCCTGGCTGCCCCAGTGCACTACACTTGCCCTGTTTGCTGGCTAAGTGCTTTGATACTGCATGCAGTCCTGACAACCTGATACGACCCCAGCGTGTTGCTTGACCTGCCACAATGTGCTACGGTCTGCTGCCTGTATCTTCTGTCCTTGGTTGCACTTAAACAAATGTATTTGGCTGTTCATGCTGTGAGACTCCATTGCGGACCTCAAACCAACACCTATGGATTCTACAGTAGTAGGGCTGCTGGTGACTGTCTTATGGTTGCAGAGCATTGATGCAGCCAGGATTCTGCTGCTTCTCTTCCCGTCTAGTAGCCATGTATCGTACATGACAGGCACCGTGGAGCGCTTGACACAGCACCAGGTTTACATGCTCTACCCTCCGTCGCTGCCAGCCCCGCCCACCATCAATGCTACAGGTATACATCTCATCACTTACCACAACTCTCAGCCAGACTTCTTTCAATTTCCCAGAGAGAAGCAATCCGAAATGATACGGGAGCTGCTTGGTATGAGTCCGGACGACACAGTAGAAGCACATGGAAAATATTTCCTACCTCTTTGTACAAATCCTCTCGAAGATCAACAGCTGTGGAAAAAACTTCGTTCTCTTCAATTAGATCTTGCAATCATCGACGGATTTGTGTATACACGCTGTATGTATATCATAGCCTACAAACTAGGCATACCCTATATCACGATTTCTTCAATTTATGAACCCTGGATGTATCCAGCTCCAGCCTTGCCTTCCTTTGTACCATTCCAGCTGGCCCGCTACCCATTCTCTGAAAAAATGAACTTGTGGGAACGTTTCAGAAACTTACAGAAATATGCACAAATTCTCCTGAAGCCACTTACTGTGACAGAGTCAGATGAACTGGTGACCAAGTATGCCTCTGAATTGCCAACAAAAACAGTCCGTCAACTTGCCAGAGAATCTCAACTGTGGTTTATAAATTCAGACATTTTGTTGGATTACGCACGCCCCAGCATGCCGCATACGGTATACACAGGTGGACTTACAACCGGGCCTGCACGCCCTCTACTGCCAGACTTGGACGCATTCATAAACTCAAACCCAAAAGGCTCTATAATTGTGTCTATGGGCATGATTTCACTGGTGTTCTCTGAGCAGCAGGAGAAACAACTCATCGATGCCTTTGCATCACTGCCGTACAATTTCATATGGAGATACCAAAGACGTCCAAAGAGTGTTCCTGCCAATCTGAAGCTCCTACCCTGGCTGCCTCAGAATGACCTTCTGGGACATAAAAATGTGCGCCTGTTCATTACACACTGTGGGAATAACGGGCAGTTTGAAGCTTTGTACCATGGCGTCCCAATGCTCGGCATTCCACTGTTTGCAGACCAGTTCTACAACTGTCACAGAATGCAATACAAGAAGTATGGTATATGTGTAGACATTGGTGATCTTCAAACTAAACGCATTACTGATACAATCAACAAGCTAATCGATGATCCTACATACCGGCAGAACATACAAAGGTCTTCCAAGATGTACAGGGAGCGTACCCACACAGTGCGCCAGGTGACAGCTTATTGGATCAATTACATACTGGCTTATGGGGCATCATACCTTCATTCCCATGCATCTGAGCTGACATGGTACCAGTACACTCTACTCGACGTCCTCTCATTTCTCTTGACTGTCGTTGTTGTGGGTCTACTGATAATCTTGTTTGCATGCAAAGGCATATGTAGGTATCTTTGTGAAAGGAAAAATCCAAAATTGAAAACCAATTGAAGTTTCCAGAGTGGAAACAATTATGCATGTACGTACATACGTAAGTACGTACGTACCTATCTACCTACCTACCTACCTACCTACCTACCTACCTACCTACCTACCTACCTACCTACCTATCTATCTATCTATCTATCTATCTATCTATCTATCTATCTATCTATCTATCTATCTATCTATCTATCTATCTATCTATCTATCTATCTATCTATCTATCTATCTTAAAACGCCTGTTGACTTACACAGTAATTAATAGGAAACGTGCATTTACTGATAAGTACCCGAATGGAAAAAAATTGTTAAAAATGAGGAGTCCACAGCAGCACCACCTAGTGAATACCTTTGCTTGATCCTTTACGGTAACAAGGAAAATATCCACTAAGTTTCAGCTTACTCTGAGTGATGGTTCTGGAGAAGAAATCGAAAAATAGCAGAAACACACAAGAAATTATTTAAAAATTAAAAAAAAAAAAAAAAATGCAGCACCACTTGAATAAATTAAGAACTAAGAGTCCCTAGGAGTGTTCCTGTTTCATAACAAAGTAATTGGGTGAGCGGTTACGGAGAAAATTTTAAAAGATTTTCTCAACCACCCCCCCTCCCCCCAAAAAACATAAAAAAATCGAAAGATTACTGGAGCATGACCATTTAAACAACATGGCAGAGACCCACCAAAGGTAGATATCCCCCTAGTTTGAAGAGAATCTGGCTACCAGTTTTGGAGAAAAAGTTGAAAATGTGAATTGTGGATGGATGATGGAAAACTAAGCTTTAGTCTCCAATATCTTCAAAATTATAAATGTATTCACAGACATTGATGGATGATGGAGGACTGACAATGCTGGTAAGTCATCTTGACAAGTTAGCTGAGCTAACAAGTAAAATTAATCATTTCCCATTGTGCTGCAGAAGACGACAAAAAGTATGTATATGTATTTCCAAAAGTAAAAGCCCCAAATGAGCAGGATTGTGATACTGAATCAAACTTTTCATCCTTTTAATTAAAGTTATTAAATTTTTAATTTATCTGAAAATATTTTACATAAATACAAAAAGTGCACTTTTAAGAAATACAATATAAAATGAATCAATATAATTCAGTTATAGGTGTCTCATGAAACAAACATCAGCCTCCACTAAACCTTTTTTCATATTTACTGCAGAATGAAATATTTTGTTTGAAAAGATAAGGAATTGTAAAACTTGAACTAGACTCTTCATACAAAAATTGTACTCAAGTTCTGCAGCTAGCCATTGGCTTCCTCTTTCATGAAAAAAAAAGTAACCTTTACAAGAATTACAGCTTTTCAGCTTATTAATATCAAAATGGAAATTTATAGTTTGTCAAATGACCACTTAATTTTTCTTTTTTTTTTTCTTTTTTTTTGGGGGGGGGGGGGGTATTTATAAAGACATTGTCCAAAAGTTAAGATCATTGAACACATCTGGCACATGGGTTGACATGGATGCTTTGGCAAAAATGTATTGACAAGTTCAGAACAGCTGCTTCTCCTGTGATACTTGCTTTTAAGTCTACCCAGTCTCTACCAGCTGTATATGTGAAAGGATGTACATGTATTTTTACATGAACAGGTGTGTCGATGGTCTTGTTTTTACTTATTGGTGGACTTAATTTACATTTTATCAAATTTTGATGCTTCATCAACTTTTATATAAGTGTCAAGATCCATGTAGAACCAGGCAAGTTACCTGGAGACCAATGTGCCAGTTGGTTTCCTGATATTAAATAGGGCCAGATCAATACCCATGCCTTCTATGTAATACTGATTCCAATACTGGTGTATGAGTTAATTCAAGCAAATCCAACCAGTGAGTGACACAGAAATTATACCCTGTGAACCAAGTCTAGGCAAATTCAATTTGCAATGGCTGAAGGGGTGGGGTGGGGGTAGGTGGGGGGGGGGGGGTGGAGTAATAAAAAAAAAAAAAAAAGTTAATGTTTGTGGTTCAGAAAGCCAAGTCCAATGAAATGATCTGGCCCACTTTGTGTACTGTAATCAGTTATGGACATGATGGACTGCATGTGTTTTAATATGTTACATTGTGGTGATCCATGATGATGGCAGCGCCACGAAAAGCTATGTCAAATGTGCCCCTTACTATCTGCCCTCTTGTGTAACATGGCACATCAATGTCACATACCTTTGCTCATCTATACACTCATGGTGACAACTCATCATCTACATGGTCATCTGCACCAAATGTGTGACACTAACGATAAAGACATCACTGTGATCACCATAAATACATCACTCTGCCCACTGTAAAGACATCACTGTGACCACCATAATGACATTACTGTCACTACCATAAAGACATCACTGTGATCAATGTAAAGACATCACTATAACCACTATAAAGGCATCACTGTGATCACTATAAGTACACACTGTGACCACCATAAATACATCACTATGACCACTGTAATGACATTTAATATGACCACCATCAAGCCATCACTGTGGTCACCATGGACATCACTGTGACCACTGTAAAGACACCACTGTGACCATTATAAAAGCATCACTATGACCACTGCAAAGACATCACTGTGACCACTATAAAACACCAATGTGACCACAATAAAGCCATCACTGTGGTTATATAAAGACATCACTGTGATCAATGTAAAGACATCACTATAACCACTGTAATAATGACATTTAATATGACCAGCATAAAGACATCACTGTGACCACTGTAATGACATTTCATATAACCACCATTAAGACATCACTGTGACCACTGTAATGACATTTAATATGGCCACCATTAAGACATCACTGTGACCATCATTAAGACATCACTGTGACCACCATAAAGTCATTACTATGGCCTGCATAAAGACATTAGGTTGTAAATCATTTACTGTAAAATTGCAAGCAAGAAGACTCTGTAAAGCTGTTTTTATCCCAAATAGGCAGAGCACACAAGTATCGTCCACATGCATTTTTGCTGATGAAATTCTTCAGATATCCTCTACAAATTAAAACGGCAACGGTTACTTGAGTTCTTGCTCACTTAACTGGTAACAAATGCAGGTCTACACTACACTACTGTGTGACCTTGAGGATTCTGTCAATACATGTTACAATCAAGCCCGCCAGCCTGGGGCCAGTCAACAAGGCCTCTGGCTGGTATGAGCTGACAAGTGGCAGTTTGTCTGGCTTGTACACCTTTCTGAAGAGTTCTGGCTGGTGTTAGCATTAATTGGCTGCTTCAGACTTGTTATAAAGTTAAGCTTTGTTTGCATATCCATATAATTTGAGTTCACTTGTTTTCATTTTTCTTTTCTGCCATGTGATCTGCTCAAGAGGCATCACTTCATCCACAATATTTTCTGCTCCAGGAGCATGTTTACTTGATTGAGCTCTTGGTCCTTTGTGTGAAATGGCCTTCACCATCATTTTTTTTTATCAGAGTTTTTCTGTTCGGTTAACTATGCGGGTGCAGGTAGAGTGACGGCAATGCATGAACTGCCCTGTGTGATTATTCTACACTGTCAAACACAGTTTTTTGTGTCTTTTGCAATTTTATTTGTTAATATCTTATGCTGCAAATTTTGGCAATGTGACAGCTTTGACCTAGATTAAGGTTGCATGTTTCCTGGGCAAATTCAGGTGTGAAATCCATCATAGCACACAAGCTTTTTTCCGTTCTATTGCCACAGGTCTATTGTGTTTCTGTGTTAAGATGACCTTGCTCACAGGGACTTTTATGCAACACACTCCTAAATTATAAAGTAGGTTAAAGCTATGGTGAAAATATCACCTGTTGTATTGGGCTTGTAGATTCAAATTAAAAAATGTGTGAGTTGACTGCATGATCAACCAAAAATTATATGCACCAAACTTTACTTAGGACCTTGGAAATCAGGTCAAGGTCACCCATAGAGACAAATTAGATGAAGTTCTCTAATATAAACAATTAAGGAAGACCTGCACCAGATGTGCTCCTGCGTCTTTCTGAAGTAATTGGACCACTTATTTCAAAGATGCCTTTTTTAAGATTTTCCTAAAAATAAAAAAAAAAAAAGTAAATTTATTAAAATATCTGAAAAAGACTTAAGTATGACCTTGATCATACTGACAAGGTCACAGGGCATATCGTCTAAATTAGAGTCAATCATATGTCTATCTGCCCACAAAATGACTGACGAAAGAGGGGCATACAATAAACATTCAACCACTAGGAACTGCATTTCAATTGCAAGCACATTTATCCGTAATAAAGGGTCAAGATAATAGTAGCCACCAACTGTACTGACAAATATTGCCAAACATTATGCATTGTGTACTAGCACCTCCTATTTTTTCCAGTCATTGTGTATTGTGTACCTCGTATTTTTTCCAGTCATTGTGTATTGTGTACTTCATACAAGTTGTAAGTTTGTTTCAGGGTAGTGTTTACAGAGTTGTTTGTGTCTGGTCGTACTGCAAGCCCTCATTGCCCTGACACGACCCAAGTTGAACTTTCAGTGATTGTCCAGAATTTGACAATACACATGATCCAAGTTGATCTTTCAGCAATTGCCAACAATTAGACATTGCGTAGAGTGACATTGCGTAGAGTGCTCTATGATATGGTTTATTTTTAACAATACAAGCTTCATCACCTTGTTACGTTCTTCTTATTATATCATAGTTTTCTGTCAACACTGTATAATTATAATCATAATTTTGTAAAACTTGCAGCTGTGTATTTTCCTTATTGTTGTGGTATTAGCCTTATGTAACAATAGCGACATAACTATAGCATATTCATCTTACACATGCCTACCCTCAAACTATCCATATTTGTCACACAATAACTGTTGACAGTATATTCTATACCCATACTCTGATGGCCTTATGGTATGCTATTACCACTATAGCAACAATTCTATGGCGTAATTTCTATGATGGAAACTAGATTTCGAAACCCTATGTACCATACACTGTGGCAATGCGCCAGTGGTTATGGACATCAGTTTGCCTAATTCAGTGTTTTTCTAGCATAGATGATCCTTAGCTTATGTAATACCGTTTTCTCCTTCTCAACAACATACTATTTTGGGTTTTGTCTCATTTAGATATTAATACTGAGGAGTATGAAATGTTGCTGTATGAATATGAATGAAGGGTTTGCATCTCTCATATTTCTTGACTTGGTTAAAATGTCACCTACATGTACCCGCAGGTGATTCTCATAAATAGTAAAGCACAATCATTTAATATGTTCTACAATGAATAAATGGTGTCTGTGTTGTTTTGCATTACCCTAAAAATGCCTACCAATACTTTCTCATGAATATCTTCTTCCTAGAATGTTGGAAAACGCCAAGGTATTCAAGTCTCCAATCCATACCTAGGCATTTCTCGGCAAAAATGCCGAAGAACGCCAAGATGCTTTTCACACTAGACATTACCCTGGCATTTCTGGGTGAAAATGCAGAGAAACACCGAGCTAAGGAGTAGGGTGAAAGGTACCTCCATGTTTCTCGGCATTTTTGCCGAGAAACGCTGAGGTAAGAGTAATGTACATGTACCTCCGCTTTTCTCGGCATTTTTGCCGAGAAACACTGAGGGGATAGTAGCATTGCAGCAGACCTTGGCATTTCTTGGCAAAATTGCTTAGAGGTGCCGAGAAAAGGATTTTCGTACAAATTTCCTTGGCATTTTTAGGCAAAAAGTGCTGAGGGTGGCCCTTTTGAGGCATTTTGGCTCTGCTAGTGGGAGTTGCATTGATATGTATTGTATTGCACTCCTGTTGCATCCAGCTTCCTGTAGCTTTTCTCAAACAGGCTTCCCATGTAATGTAATTCATACAATACCAGGTACCTATAATCTTTTGTTTTATTTATCTTGCTCTCCAAGGTTTTACTCAAAGTACATGTTCATGAGAATTGGAGCGAGGTATGAAAATGAGTAGGAGGTATTTCTGCATTCCCAGGAGTCATGTCTCCTGTTGCTTCAGTTACAGTTCAATATGTGACAGTATGTTATATTACCCTGACAGAATGTTAAATCACCCTGACAAAATGTTATATTACCCTGACAGTGTATTATATTACCCTTACAGTATGTTATATCACCCTGACAGTGTGTTATGTTACCCTGACAGTATGTTATATTACCCTGGCAGTATGTTATATTACCCTTTTCTGTTTATTGTCTGGTGTCCCTGATTTGTACTGCATTGTTCACTGTTTGCAGTTCCACATTATTTTTTGCCTTATTCTCCAAAAGAACCTCTATTTTGTAATTAACTAAATCCTGAAGTCAACAACATATTATATAATATTATGCTAACTGCGTATATTATGCATACTGAAGATATCTGTTATCATGTGCTTTAAACTTGGTTACTACATGAGAATCTCACTGTAGCCTATTATACTTCTAGGCTGTTAACAATGTCCATAGTTGGTGTGTATTTGGTATGTCCAGAATTCTATTTTTGCATTTGTGCCTTTTCTTATTCATTTTCGTAACAATATTTGATTATGTGCTAATGTATGAGTTGTTATTTCAAGGGTGTGTAAATCAACTTATGTATTCAAAGACCTTTACATGCATAAAATACTTTACATGCATGAAATACTATTTTATCATGACATTTTCTGAAACAGGTGTGAAACTATGTGATCAAATTTTCCTTATGTGTAATATGCATATGGTAGATCAATATCAGACAACTGTTGGTATTTTTTACTAATGGCAAATACTAGTTAAATTTGTGTAGGATAAGATTTTCATTCATACTTTTAAGTCTTCCTTTGTTTTTGGACTGCCTCTCAGTAGGGTATTTGTTACATATTTATTCAGGAGTATATGCTAAAGCTTTGACTTGATGATTGCTACCTTGATGAGATCTTATCAATTAAAGGTTTTCCACTACTGATAAGTCAAGACAGACTTGACACAGGTGGGGTGTTGTAGATTGATTGATTTTATTTGGCATCAAAGTTAAATACAGCCCAGTGTAAAATACAATGAAGTAGTGCAAGGATAACCCATGAAAGTTGGTCGACTTCTATCCAGTGGGGTCCTTTGGAAATGTACAAAGCATCAAGTAAAACTTAATTGATAAAGCAGAGAACAACATTTAAGTACATTTATATGCACATTTAAAGGCCCCAAATGCAGAAAAATTTATTTTTTGTTCAAAGTAAAGCACTTGAAGTGTTACAGCACTTTTATGAAGAAAATTTGCCATATTCACACAAGAAAATAACTTTATTTGCAAAAGAATTTTGTTGTCCTTGACAAGCCTGAAGTTGACAAGTTTGCACCTTTTTGGCCATCAAGCAGCTCTGGGCTGTGACGTCATAGAGGGGATTCAATGTGATACAATGGAGGATAGCCACAGTGAAAGCATGAGCGGTAGCGATGCTGAGAATGAGCTGGATCTCAGTTTTAGCTGTTCCTTTTCCAACGAGGAACTTACTGAGGAAAGGGGGCGGGGAGCATGTAGGGTTAGGAAGAGAGAAGGACAGAGAAATTCAGCCTTACTGGAAGGAGCCAGGACCGGGCTATGACTAAGCCAGTCTTTGCCGGTGCAACTGGGACTGAGTCTGTACCCAGCACTGACCATGCCATGGCTACCACGGAATGTCACCAGAACTGGAGTGGGAAGTTTAGAATCGTAAGGGATGCTTTTCAGAGTCATTGTCTGAATATTCCTACTATAAGTATCCGGCTGAAGTTTACAGCAGGCCATCTTGCGCGGTTGCCAATAGGCAATACCGGCAGTGCATGCTGCATGCTAAGACAATGTAAATGTAAACTCAAAACCAGCTGAATTTGAAAGCATAGGCCTACATGCAGCAGGTTTGTTACTTCTATTCTATTCAGTGATTCATAACAAGGCCTGGGATATGTGAAGGTAAAGAATCACATTGAAAAGCATCTGCAAGGCCTGTGCATGCCTAAACACATTAATAATGACTACTGTAGTATGCCACAAACTTGAAAAGATAGGGGGATACACAAGCACTTGACCACAGCTTGAATACACATAAGCCACAGTCCACACAGTGATAGGTGTTACTGTCTTGCCTGTCTTAGCATGTAGCATTAATGCGTAAGATGGCCTGCCTTCTTGGTTTAAACTTTTTTTATTGAAAAAAAAAAAAAACGATCGGGAGCAAGGGTGTAGCCCTATATGAATCCCTTCATACATAAAATAGGAGAAAATAAAGCACTCTACGGCAAAAATTTAGGGTAGACATCACTGAACGAAGACAATAAGTGCACATGAGACAGCAAATCACTGATAGAATAAATGGCCTGTTGCCTTATTATAGGCTATAATGCGACAGTACTCGGAGACCTTAACTTCAACCAGTCACTTAATACAGGATTTGTGCACCAAGACTTTTAAAAAGCATCCCTTACTGGTCAAAACTTCCCAAAAGCCAGCTTTGGTCATCTTCTGTGGTAGCTATGGCATGGTCATTGCTGGGCACAGACTCAATCCCAGTTGCACCGGCAAAGACCTGCTTTGTCATAGCCTGTGGCTCCTTCCAACATCGGTTCACCATGGTGGAGGAGTTTAGACTGGACAGCCGGGAACAGCATCCCCATTTTAATCCAGTAAGCCATGAGCACACTGAAATTCACTGCTGGGAGTCAATGTTTACAATGGGAGTTGGTGTAGAAGCTCCCTTCCATGACGTCACAGACCTGGGTGGTCAAACTATGATGGAAAGCAGCGATGCTTGACGAGAGCAGCCACCAAATGAAAGGCAATTCCGCATGATAAAATAGTGAATAAAATATATATTGCGTCATCACAAAGGCGATTTTCTTCAGAAAGTGCTATAACAATTCAACTCCTTCATTTTTCATCAAAAATAAAGTACTTGGTGAGGGGTAACTTTGAATACATTAATATACACACACACATATATATATATATATATATATATAAAGACTAAAAAATATATTACTAAAAAATCACATGATTTGGCCTCTTTGCAGATCAATAAAAATATGGCATACAACTATGAAAGTGTGTTGTTTACTTCCTTTCTAAGATCACATTTTACTTCATATTTTAATGACTGTTTCTTTTGTAAAAAAGATTGATGACAGGACCGTTGGTCACTCTGAGTGACCACCGGTACATTCCAAATAAGTCTAAAGTAGATCAAACTTACCTTCTGAGCCAAAAAAATCAAGAAATCAACAAAAAATGTTTGAAAAGTTAAAAATAATCACAGTACCATCTGTTGTGAAACTATTTGCTGCTGTCAGTTTAATCCTACCTTTTGTTTTATTAACCCTCTGTCAGTTTAATCCTACCTTTTGTTCTATTAACCCTCTGTCAGTTTAATCCGACCTTTTGTTCTATTAACCCTCTGTCAGTTTAATCCTACCTTTTGTTCTACTAACCCTCTGTCAGTTTAATCCTACCTTTTGTTCTATTAACCCTCTGTCAGTTTAATCCTACCTTTTGTTCTACTAACCCTCTGTCAGTTTAATCCTACCTTTTGTTCTATTAACCCTCTGTCAATTTAATCCTACCTTTTGTTCTACTAACCCTCTGTCAGTTTAATCTGACCTTTTGTTCTATTAACCCTCTGTCAGTTTAATCCGACCTTTTGTTCTATAAACCTTGTCAGTTTAATCCTACCTTTTGTTCTACTAACCCTCTGTCAGTTTAATCCTACCTTTTGTTCTATTAACCCTCTGTCAGTTTAATCCGACCTTTTGTTCTATTAACCCTCTGTCAGTTTAATCCTACCTTTTGTTCTACTAACCCTCTGTCAATTTAATCCTACCTTTTGTTCTACTAACCCTCTGTCAGTTTAATCCGACCTTTTGTTCTATTAACCCTGTCAGTTTAATCCGACCTTTTGTTCTACTAACCCTCTGTCAGTTTAATCCTACCTTTTGTTCTACTAACCCTCTGTCAATTTAATCCTACCTTTTGTTCTACTAACCCTCTGTCAGTTTAATCCGATCTTTTGTTCTATTAACCCTCTGTCAGTTTAAACCGACCTTTTGTTCTATAAACCTTCTGTCAGTTTAATCCTACCTTTTGTTCTATAAACCCTCTGTCAGTTTAATCCTACCTTTTGTTCTATTAACCCTCTGTCAGTTTAATCCTACCTTTTGTTCTATTAAACCTCCATCAGTTTAATCCTACCTTTTGTTCTATTAACCCTCTGTCTGAGTTTATCAACATTGTATCCAAACATCCCTGGCTTCAAGCTTTAATGCTCACACCAAGTTTTTGTAATCATCTGCATCTCCTATTTTAATGAATGTATCATGCCCATCTGGGACTTTGGACTTTCCATTTCTCTCCCTGCCTCTGCTTTTGACCCACAATCATGACCTTACTCCATTTCTCCCCAAAATCTGTTTGTTATCTTAAGTAAATTTTGCAATTCTTCCTTCCTGTTACCCATAAGAACAATGTCATCTGAAAACCAAGAGGCCTTCGGACCTAATGCTCTGCTAACCATCAACAAAAAATCATTTCCTAAAATGTCTTCCCTCCACAACCTTGAGAAATCAATCAAGGTCATCCAGATTATGCAATAACAAACTTCCACATGATACACATTTGTGGTACATTTGGCATCATTTGCCTTATTCTTTATCAATAGATTGAATAAAATTTCCTTTTTGAAAGTGCTTAATGACCTTGAAAAATAGGTCAAAGTCACATAATCATTAGGTCAAGGTGACCCAAAAAGTAGGCCACCAAGTACAGTTTTATATACAGTGTACTCCATGTGCAACTATGATCTGGAGGATCAATTCTCTTAGCCATCAATGTCCAAGTTGCACTCTGCCATTATACAATCACCTCTTCCAACTTAACAAGAGGGCTGTGTGAACAGCCCATGTTCAGCTGACATAGTGATTAATTACACTTATTACTCTGTCAACTTAGAATAGGAACATGGACCTATTAACACAAATAGGTCTATGATAGGATCTAGGTCACCCATGTACTGAGTAGGACTGACCTTTGAGGAAGGACATTAACATGTGCAACATCAAGATCCCTGTTCAAGTAATTCTCAAGTTATAGTGAAGGATAAAATTCATGTATGTTGCAATGTGACCCCAGAAATGAGGTGAAGGTCACGCATGTACTGTCTTAGCATGACTTTTATAGAGAAACATTAACATGTGCAGCATCAAGGTCCTAACTGAAAACAGATCTCAAGTTGTCAAGTGAACAGTACATTTCACGTCAGTTGTCCTGTCACCTTGGGCATCAGGTCAAAAAGCTCCAAAAATCACTGGAGCCTGACCACTTGCACAAAAAACGTAGACACCTATAAAAAGGTACATCAATACCAAGTTTGACACAAATCTGAACAAAATCATGTAAGTTGTATCCATTACATGAAATTCCCAGGTTAAACTTTCCTCTTAAAACTTTTTAAAAGATTTTCCGAAAAAAAAACAAAAAATCCAAAAAATCACTGGAGCCTGACCATTTGTAAAACCTGGTAGAGACGCACCGAAGGTACAATGCCACTAAGTTTGAAGTCAATCTGACTGAGAGTTTTTTCAGGCAAGTTGGAAATGTGAATTAGCATTAGATTGCCCATTGACTTAGGGATGGCTCAACATTTTCATTGTTTTTGAATTAGTACTTACAGTACCCGGGGGGGGGGGGGGGGGGGGAGAGGGGTATAATGGGTCTGTACACTTCTACAGAATATGAAAAATGATGGTCAATTTTTGGCCTGTTTTGTCCAAATTTGCTATGATTTTTAGGGGAAAATCATCATTTTTAAAGCACTAATTTGGAGGGGGGGGGGTCATGAAATTTAGTACTCTAAGTACTTATTTAAAAATGATGCTAACATTGAACCATCCCTTACATAGTAATCAATAGAAACAGTGCATTTACCGATAAGTACCTGAATTGAAAAAAATAGTTAAAAATCAGGAATTCACAGCAGTGCCACCTTGTGAATAACTTTGTTTGACCCTTCCAGAAGAAACATATCCACCAAGTTTCAGCTTAATCTGAGCTGCAGTTCTGGAGAAGATGTCGAAAGTAGCAAAAAGACACAAAAAATTATGAAAAAATTAGAAAAAAAAAATGCAGCACCACCTGGTGAACAAATAAAGAACTAGGAGTCTCTAGGAGTGTTCCTGTGTAATATTAAAGCAATTGAATGACCAGTTTTGGTGAATTTTTTTTTTTTTAGATTTGCCCCCCCCCCCCAAAATAAATTATTAAAAAATAAAAAAATCATATAAAATAAAAAAATCACTGGAGTATGACAACTTGAACAAACCTGGCAGAGACCCACCCAAGGTGCATTGCCACCAAGTTGAAGTCAGTCCGGTTGATGATTTCAGAGACGTCAAAATTGTGAATAAGCATTAAAATGCCCATTGACTTACATGGCAATTGACAGGAAAGGTGCATTTACTAATAAGTACCCCAATTGAAAAAAATCATTAAAACTCAGGAATCCATAGCAGTGCCATGTAGTGAACAATTTTGTTTCATCCTTCCACAGGGAATATATCTACCATGTTTCAGCTTAATCTGAGTGACGGTTCTGGAGAAGAAGTCGAAAATAGCAAAACCATACAAAAAATCACATAAAATTAGAAGAAAAAAATGCAGCACCACCTAGTGAACAAGTTAAGAACTACAAGTCCCTAGGAGTGTTCCTGTGTCAAATCTAAGCAATTGACTGAGTGGTTTCAGAAAAGAAGATTTTTTAAGATTTTCCCTCAAAAAAAGAACAAAACAATTCATGAAAAATAAAAAATCACTGGAGCATGATAATTTGAACAAAATTTGTAGAGACCCATCCCGAGTGCATCCCCACCAAATTGAAGTAAACCTAGCTGATGGTTTTTGAGAAGAAGTTGAAAAGCTGAATTGTAGACAGACGTCTCTATTATGTTACACTTATGTAGAAAAAAATGACCCACATTCTTAAATTTCAAACCCAACAATGACAGCAAAGAGACTCCAGAGCAACTAAAGCAAGACCATTCATCCCCCAATACCAGTGTCAAGAAAAAAAACTCACTCCAAACCTGAGACAGGCAGTCACCCAAAAAAGGCAACTGGTGGTCTCAAACCGGTCCCCTCAACCACCGAAACACTCTTTATTAAATACAGACTATGTTGTATCCAAAATGCATAGGCCCAACCACTCAAAATAAAAATTTCAGCACTTCTGCCGAAGATAAATAGAGAACTGGTAGGCCAATCACCTTTTGGTTCTCCTGACTAGTTAAAGTGTGTGTGTCAACACACACTTTTCTGTTTTTCCTAAAATTCTTTATTATGTCTGTGTGCCAACACAGACATATTGTTTTTCTTTTCTTTCTTTCTTTCTTTCTGTCTGTCTGTCTCTCTTTCTTTCTTTCTTTCTTTCTCTCTTTCCTTCATTTGAGAAGTATTACACATAGAAACTCAAAACTTGGCATGATTATACTTCCATACACGAAGTCTTGAGTTTTTGTAAAGTGGTTCAAGGGTTTTGAAAATCATGCAAATTATGGCCAAATGAAAATCTTGAATATCTTCAAACACTATTATAGGTACAGGTAACCAATCCAATCTCAATTAATATGTTTGTAACACTGCACATTTTTGTAATTTATATGTGACCTCTTAAGGTCAAAGGTCAAGGTCATTTCAACCTTTGAAATTTTCATCAAGCCACAACTTGGTCAATTTTTATCCAATTTTGATCATGCTGAGCTCAAATTGTAGCTATTGGAACACTGCACATTTTTGCAATTTACATGTGACCTCTAAAGGTCAAATATCAAGGTCATGTGGACCTTATAAATTTTCTTCTGGCCATAACTCGGTCAATTATGATCATGTTGGGCTCAAATTATAGCAGCTGTGACACTACAGATTTTTGTAATTTACATGTGACCTCTAAAGGTCAAAGGTCAATGTCAATTGGACCTTTGAAATTTTCATCTTGCCATAACTCAGTCAATTTTTATCCAATTCTGACCACGTTGGACTCAAATTGTAGCTATTGTGACACTGCACATTTTTGTAATTTAACTGTGACCTCTAAAATTCAAAGGTCAAGGTCATTTGGACATTTCAAATTCTATCTAGCCACAAATTGGTCAATTTTTATCCAGTTTTGGTCATGTTGGACTCAAATGGTAGATATTGGAACCCTGCACATTTTTGTTATTAACATGTTACCTCTTGATGTGAAAGGTCAAGGTCATTCAGCCCTTTGAAAGTTCCATTTAGCCATAACTTGGTCAATTTTTATCTGATTTGGTTCATGTTGGGCTTAAATTGTAGGTATTGTAACACTGTACATTTTTGTAATTTGCATGTGACCTCTAAAGGTCAAAGATAAAGGTCATTTGGACTTTGAAATTTTTATCCAGCCATAAGCTTAATGGAATATTTTGCATGTGACCTCTAAAGGTCAAAGATAAAGGTCATTTGGACTTTGAAATTTTTATCCAGCCATAAGCTTAATGGAATGTGAAGAACCAATGGACAAAAGTTATAGCATTTAATATTTACAACTTTTGAAGGCACACAGACAGATTTGCTTTGAAGCACTTCTTCCTTTCTAGTTTCTTTCTTTCTTAATGTCTGGGTGACAACCCAGATATATTGTTTTTCTTCACATTCCATGGCACCCAAATTTGTCCAGAGTTTTTCTCAGACACTATTATTCCCGAAACTACCAAACTTGCCATGGTGACTGACCTACCAATGAAAATTTGCCATTTGGTGTGGAATAGTCATGATGATTAAAATTATGCAAATGAGGGGCAATTAAAATTTTAAAAGCTCTGTATCTTCTAAACTATTGCTGACAGACACAAAATTTCTATGTGCCTGTTTAGGTTTGTAACATCTCCCAATACAGTGTACAGTAAATGAAAGTTGTGGTATTTCAAATTATGCTAATTAGGGGCATTGAAATATTTTAAAGTTGAGCCTTTAAAACTTCAAATTATAGATTTGTGGCAAAGCTGCATCCAATGAACTATGCACCAAAGTTGTAGGATTTCAGTTTATGCAAATTACATGATTATTCAAAATTCTAAATCTTGAATAGCTTGAAAATATTATGGAAGAGGTGTCATTCGAACTTCAATTTAAAGGTTTGTAACGAAGCTGAATCCAATGAACCATAAACCAAAGTTGTAAAATTTTAACTTATGCAAATAAGGTGAATACACACAATTTAAATCTTTTTGAATAACTTTAAAACTATTATAAAAAGAGGTGCCATTGTAGCTTCAATTTAAACGTTTGTAACATAGACGTATCCAATGAAGCAAGAACGTACAATATAGATTTATGCAAATTGGGTGACTACACAAACTTTCAAACTTAAAACAACTTCAAAACTAATGTACATAAAGGTGCCATTCCATCTGCAATTTGTATGTTCATGACATAGCCGCATCTAACGAACCATGAACCAAAGTTGCAGAATTTTAAGTTATACAAATTAGGTGAATACACAAAATTAAAATCTTGAATAGCTTCAAAACTATCACAGAAGTGCCATTTTAACTTCACTCTATATGTTTGTGATATGAGTGCATCCAATGAACCATACCACAGTTGTAGGATTTTGATTTAAATGCGAATGAGGCGAATACACAAAATCTAAATCTTGAATAACTTCAAAACTATTATACCACTGCAAATTCAATTTGTAAGTTTGGGAAATAGGTGCATCCAATGAACCATGAACCAAAGTTGCAGGCTTTTAATTGATGCAAATTATGCAATACATAAAAATTAAATCTTGAATAGCTGCATAACTGCTGTAGATAGTGGTATCTTTAAAGTGTGTGTGTCAACTCTCTCTCTCTCTCTCTCTCTCTCTCTCTCTCTCTCTCTCTCTCTCTCTCTCTCTCTCTCTCTCTCTCTCCCTCTCTCTCTCTCTCTCTCCCTCTCTCTCTCCCTCCCTCCCTTTCTCTCTCTCTCTCTCTCTCCCTCCCTCCCTCCCTCCCCCCAGGCCCTAAAACACAACCTCAAATGCCATTCAGTCAACTTTTGATTTCCTGCCGATATTTTTCAATACAATATTTATTATGCTTTCAACAATGTTCTGTTTGTACAAGCTTTCATATGCATTATGTTTTGTCCTCAGCCAAATATAGATCTACATATTAGTAACATAACAACATAAAGGTTTCCTGACTCCCACGGCCACTGTCTAATTATGAAGATAGTAATATGCCAATGTAACATCCATGTACAGTGGTGCAGCAATGCCAACTCCTGGACATCTCTGTGACACATGCACTGCTT